>JAGPOW010001167.1:25423583-25444282 GCA_030014935.1 Caiman crocodilus | reverse complement strand
CACTCCTATTATCATTCCTCCAAAATGACACCTTGGAGCTAAAGGGATTCAGCCTCTCGCAGGCCTACTTCAGCATCCGACGTCTGCGTTCATCGCCAACCCACGATACCCCGGGCACCCTGTCGCCGCTTCCCCCACCACCTCCCCGCGCCCAGGAATCACACGACTGAAAAGCAATCAGTGCATAAATGCAGGATGCACTGTTCCTGCCCCAACCCAGACAAAACGCCTATCCAGACCCGGCTTGGAAACCTGCGGGGAAAGATCCCCCAGCTTTCCTAGGCAGCTCATCCCATTGCCCTACCGTTCTTACGGTGACAAAATGTTTCCTGAGGTTTAATCTAAATCTGTTCTGCTGAATTTCGAAGCCACTGCCCCGTGTCCTGCCCTCCGTGGGAAGAAAGAATAATGGCTTTCCACCTTCTCCATGGCAGCCTTTCAAGTATTTGAAAGCTGCTGGCATATCCCTCCGTAATGTCTCTCTCTCCGAACAAAAAACATGCCTAGTGCTCTCAACCCTTCCTCGTGTGGCTTGTGTCCCAGCCCCGTTACTAACCTAGTCCCTCGCCTCTGGATCCTCTGTCGCCTTAAAATGCAGGGCCCAGGATGAGACAGGCATGGATACCCTGCTTCCTTAAAACCAGTGTTAATATTACCTGATCCTGGAAGAGACCCTGGGAGTGTTTGTCACGTCATAATGATCACATCTGGAAGAAAATCACTGAAAAAGAAACCCAAACTTCATGCACAAAGCAGGAGAGCTGTCCCCTTTGTTGGTCAAAGGGGTTTGCAAACACAGGAACGCGTTCACATGCTTCAAATGGAGCCCGACTCCACTCCAATTTTCTAAGACTAGGAACAAGCGGGGTGTGGGCTTAGGGCTCTGAGATGAAGGATGGTTTCATTCATGCCCTGCTGTTCCCGTGAGTTGTTCGAGACTGGTCATGGGGAACCCACCGCTCCCCTGGCTGGTTTGTTCCAATCACGCTCAGCAGTCAAGATGTGCTCGCCTTATTTCACATGTGTTTTATCGAGCTTCAACTTCCAGCTACTGTTCCTTGTTATGCCTTTCTCTAATAGATTAATGATGGGTATTTTCTCACCATGGAGGTACTTAAATACTGCAATCAAGTCATCTTTCAATCATTTCAATAAACCACACAGATTGAGCTCCTCATGTCTCTCCTTGTAAAGCATCTATTCCAGTCGTCAGATCATGGCTCTTTTTCTGCAGTCTTCAGGGTTTCAATATCCTTTTAAGATGGTGAACAAGAAGTGTACCCAGCAGCCTGCTACTGGTTCTACCAATGCCATACGGAGAGCTAAATGCACCTTGCACCTGCCTTGCTTGCACGTCTAAGCATACATCCAAGGATTACACTAGCTCCTTTTGCCAATACTTTCCCTTGGAAGTTCAGTTGCATTGCTCCTGTTCGACCCTGGCAAACAGTGGTTCTGAAAAGGCTGGAGCCCCCCTCCAGGAGGTCCGGCACATTGGGTTGCCTTCCATTAACATGCAGCTTGTTTGAATGGGTCTGGTCTACCAAGCAACCTCGAATGCCCCACACAACAGCCCTGTCATCATCATTTACCATCCTGCCCATCTCAGCAACAGCGATTTTATATCCACTTCCAATCAATGCTGAAAGCATATGGTAACATTGGGCATAGTGCCACTACTCCTATTTGCTGATGATTCCCTGCAGGCAACTACTCTTGAGATGCTTGCCAGAAGGTGAATCCATCTGATACATGCTTTGTAGGTATTTTAGAGGGCTACCTTTGCAGCCACGCTGGGCCGCCCCATGGGCTGGACCCCATCCCACTATCTCACTGCAACCACATGTACAAGGAGTCATCTGCTCTTAAGCTGAAAGAGCCTGGCGCTGCCCAAGGGTCTAACTCCAGACAGGGATGGATGGGAGTCGTGCCTGGTGCTCGGAGGCAGCTGAGGAGTACTGACCACACTTCAACACCTGGAATCTCTTCCTGTGACCACCTGCATTGCATCACTCTCCCTTGTGCGTCAGAAAGTGCTCCAACTTGCAACGCGATCTGCTTTCCTCTCTTCGCTGCCTGGCAGCAGCCAGCATTGTAAATCTTCTCCGGTGACCCTGGAACACTGTGATGGGAAGCTGAAGCTATTGACAGGGCAGCACTCAGAGCTGCGAGCTGATCTGCCGGAGCATCTCATCGCAGAGGTAAAACAGATGCGTGCCCTACTACCTTTTCCAGTGAGAAGCCTTTAGTCAAAGGGATGTTTCGATTAAGCAGCGCTGTGTTTGCAAGAGCGTCCACCTGCGTGCAGGGTGTCAAATGCCACTTCATCATGTTATTAGGCAGATATCACTCGAGTGCTTTCAGGTTTGAAGGAAGGGGCAAAGGTAACAGCTGGTTCAACTCAGCAGTGTGCAAAGGGCTTTGCAATATGGAGACAACTATTTCTGATGGGTGGGAGAAACGTTATGCAAAACACCGAGTCCCCGACCACTAGATCAGAATGCCATACAGTACTTACCCGCAGCAGAGACCCCAGATTGAATTTGGACTATGCACCTGAAGGAACCCTCTGGGCTTAAGAAAACAAGGGCCAGAAATGGCTACCTGGTGGGGCCAGAGAGTCTGGGCTCCCTTGCTTGTTCTTCTCCCCTGTACCTCGCTCCGTGTTCAGGCAAGGAGCAGTGGAAGAGATGGACAAGGCCCAACAATCTGTAGCAGCAGCTGGAACAATATTCTGGGTAGCAGGTGCAGCAACCCACAGCAGTTTCATCGATGCATCGAAAACAAGAGTGGGAAGGACCTTGGGAGGTCACATCTAGTCCAACCCCTGCTCCAAGCAGGACCAGCCCCAGTTACATCACCCCAGCCAGGGCTTTGTCTATCCAGGTCTTCAAAACCTCCAAAAATGGAGACTGCACCACCTCTCCGGGGAGCCTGTGCCAGTCCTTCACCACCCTCCTAGTGAGAAAGTCTTTCCTAATATCCACCCTAAACCTCTCTTGCTGCAACCTGAGCCCGTTGCTCCTTGTTCTGTCATCCGCCCCCACTGAGAGCGGTCCAGCTCCATCCTCTTTGGACCCACCCCACAGGGAGCTGAAAGCTGCCATCAAACCCCACCTTCACCCTTCTCTTATGCAGACTAGCAGCCAGATGCTTTCATAGGAAACCCCCTGTTTTGCTACTGTGGCAGAGAGAAACCTGGGCGCTTGAGTGCCCCGGACGACAGCCATGCCCAGGGCAGCATCTGTGGCTGCGCTGCCGCCAGCACGGGGTACCACCGCACTGTTGAGCAGATTATTTTCCCCTGCGTTCATCACAGGAAATTCACGTGTGGCACCTGAATCGACTTCTGTCCCAAAGAGCAGCCCAGCCCCTTGCTAAGTCCCTCTACTTCAGGCCTGCCGCCAGCCTTGCAGCTGCGGGAGGAGCAATCAGGCTGGCTGTAATGCTGAGCACCACTCAGCCCACAGGCGAGTCGCTGTGTCTTCCTGGGATTTTAATTAGCAGAGGATGCTGCAATCCACCAGCCAAAAATAAGCCCAAGGGCTCGCTGGACTATACACCACCTTGCACCACCTGTGTTGATCGCTGCGCAGACCCTAGGTCCACGCTCCACTAACCAGACAGCACTGAATAAAAAAAGTCTAAACAAAAAACATGATCCAAAAACGTCCCAAGACGGCATGGTATTGAAACGGCGGGATTCTCTAAATACTCCTTCTAAATAACAGTTTGCAAAAACATAGGCGAGGGAGAGGTGAAATTATTCCTTTATCTAAATACTTCAGGCTGAAAATACCTATTCACTTGCCTTCTCATCATTCCAGTTCGCCAACCAGCGCAGCAAGATCTACAGCTCCCTAACAAGCCCATGGGGCCCGACACACGGAGCCACTGCATTTTAGGTCTTCATGCTCAGCATTAAACATAGCCGAAATGGGACCAAAATGCCAAGCATTACAAAGAAAGTCATTCTGAGCTATAGAAAACAGCAAAAAGTTGCATCCTTTGTATTGTGGTAACACCTGAAAACTCTAGCCCCATTGTGCTAGGCACTGCCCCAGTGAGCTACGACAAAGGAAACGTGGGAGAGGAGACGGTGCTTATTGTGTTAGCCGTTAGTGGCATGCCAGAGGCCTAATTCATTAGGGTTTTTAGTTTTCTTTTCGCAACGGGACAAAGGTGGTCCGGAGAAAGGCTCTGGAGGGGAGGATTTGGGGAGCTGCTGCATGCAGAAGGGGCAGCACAGCAGGAAACGTGAAAGAAAGTCTGACAAGTGTGCAACCAAGGCTGGAACCACGACTGGAGACCAGGTTCAACACCGAGGGCATAAAACAGGCTGTGGAGGTATAAAAGGGACAACAGTAATTTGTGCTTGATGGGGTAGAGAAAGGGGAGTCAGCCGCTGCCAGACTCAAAGTATTCAACTGCTTTGGTGGTAAGGGAAGCTTTGATTATTGCAGACACGTGATCTAGGCCATCAGGGGCCAACCCTTCTGGCAGACCTACCACAAATCAGGCCCATACATTCCCCCAGTGCCACACCAACCCCTTTCCCTTACCTGATCTGCTGCTCGGCTTTCTGCTCTATCCGCAGCTGTGCTGCCAGTCCCCTCCCCAGCCGGCGATGTGCCACTTGCAGAGGCTCCCGTGTCACTCGTAGCATCCATGCTGCAGGTTCTCCATCCCTTATCTAGGAGCTGCTGAAACAGGAACCCGTTTACTGACGGTCTAGAAGAGACCGAGAGCCCGAAATCGTGTGCGAGACAGGGAAAGATGAAGAGAAAGAGACTGTACAGCCTGCCGCGATGAACGTGGCCTAAAGAAGGGATCAGAGGGAAAAGGACGATTTTGTATGATCTCAAACCTTTCCAAAGGCGACCACGATTACAGAAATTAGCCTGATGTGAAAAGACACGTCCTGTTCCTCTCCGTGCCCGGCAGAAGCCTGTCGCAGGACCCCGGGTCAGCAGACAAAGCCAGTAATCCCTCCTGATCTCTCTCCTGGAGTGCTAAGAGGATGTCCAGTGGCAGCAACGGGTTTCTGTGGTCTGGCTTAAACAAGCCTTTCTAGGCAGAAGAGCCCCGCACTGCCACGCTGCGATTGAGTCGGGGTGGTCCGTAACGATTATGAATGCTAGATGGTTTGCCTGACTGTTGTAGCAGGGGTTAACGCAAGACATAAACTGCACATACGGAGGAAAGACTAAAACAGCTTCAGATGCCCATTCTTATACCAGCACTTAAAGGATTATGCCATTTGCTTTCAAGTGCCACCTCCAACATCCAGCTTGGCTCGCTAAACCAGTTTGTCAGATGAATGGATCCCAGGTGGACGAACCCAGACCAAAGGATCCAAGAGCGGGTAAGGAGTAAGAACCTGAAAGCAAACTAAAACCGGACGGACGCCAGAGCGGGGACACCACCTAGGAGGGTCCCCGTGATGATGGTGGCTAAGCCCTAGGCAAGAGACCTCCGCTTATGTTTCTTGCTGATTTAAGGCCTCTTTTTCTTATGCTATGCTTTGTTTAATCGCCTGTTAAAATAAAACGATACTTTGGTTCAAGGGGCTGCTTTGATTCGCTGTATGCAGCGCAGCTTGTGAGGGGGGAAACCACAGAATCATGAAAAACGAGGGCTGGAAAGGAGCTCGGGAGGTCACGTCTAGCCCAAGCCCTGCTAAAAGACCAGCCCCACTACATCATCCCAGCCAAGGCTTTGTCTACCTGGGTTGTAAACACCTCCAAGGATGGAGAGTCCACCACCTCTCTGGGTAACCTGGCCCAGTGCTTTACCACCCTCCTAGGGAGAAAACCCTTCCTAACATCCAGCCTCAACCTCCCTTGCTGCCCATTGCTCCTTGTCCTGTCATCCGCGCCCGCTGAGAGCAAATCCAGCTGGACCGGTGCTGCAGACACGGCTGCACGCAAGGACCCGGCCCAGCAGCGAGAGAACGGCGCGATTCACCCAAAAGGGAATCGCGCGACGCCTCCGTCCCGGAGCAGTCCGAGAGGGCGCGGGCTCTGTAACCACAGCTCCTGCTACCCCGATGTTCAAATATATTTTGCTGCAATAACACGGCACAAACCAAGACTTCTCTGTCGTTTGCAGTACATTGGTTTTGCAATTGTAACCACCAGCTGGCAGAAGGGAGTATGCTCTGAAATCAAACTGCCAGTGGCAAAAAACCACTGCCCTTCGCAAATTAAGCATTTCACGCACCAAGGAGAAGAGATTTAGGGCTGACACAGGGAAACTGGCTGTGCTTAACCTGGTTAAAATAACACAGTCCTATCATTGCCTAGTCTTGTTTGAAATGATTGCTTTCTCTTTGAATTCTACTAGGTGTTCTCACCTTTTCCTTATACTACCTGACTGGCTTTTCTCTTCTCTTCTTAAAACGATGCATTGATTGGGGTTTTTTAATGGCTTCTGAATGTTGAGCCCAGAACACTCCTGCTTTTAAAAACCCCTCTGCTAGTGGTATTTTCCTTCCTTTCACGTCAGACAGCCTGCACTGATCAGGCCTCACTTTGCCACTGAGCCCATCACCCTTCTTCCTGGCATCCTGCATTAGTAAAAATACAAGCCTAGAAGTGCAACGCAGTTTAGCCCATGCCCTGAACAGCACGGAAGAGTGCAGTTGAAGAAACGTGAGTGGGTCCACATACGTTTCTTTGGTCTTCCAAGAAAAAGACTACAAGATAAAACTGGTTATAGGATGTGCCCGGCGATAAGCTTCTGCACTGGACAGCGGTGACATGTTCGTCTGACACATCGCCGATTTACTTCCCTTTGCGTCATGACAGTGATTTAGATGCTACCAAGGAAGCGCTCAGCAAGTGCTGCAGGATGTGTGCTCAGTAAGACCGATGGCTTGCGGCTTGCACAACTGTGCAATATGCCAATAGGTGTGCATCGCCTGGCACACGGCTAGAAGTTGGGGTTGAAAATGCCACACTGCCTGGACCTCGGGAACCGGCTCACCCCGTGCCTCAGATGCGGCTGCAAGGCTTTCGCAGCAAGGCAGTCAGCTCCGCTCGGGCACCCTTAGACCCAAATTTGGAGATTTTTAAAGAAAGCACAAGAGCAACTCTTCTCACTCTGCCCTGTTTCTGTACTTGGCCCCAGATCTAAATGGCATTTCATCCGGAAGAGCCAGGAGCAGCCGTGGATTTGGGGTTTTTTACCCATTGCTGGCAACGATTCAGGAGCATGACATTTTCACAACTGGGTTCGCTCCGCTCCCGACTTCAGGACGTTGGGAGAATCCCACTGCCTTCAGCGGGGGCCGGGTTCGGGCAGCACCGGGCACGTCTCAGCGTGCAGCCTGGTACCGTAAGGGTCTGCAAGACAAATTGCTCAGGGAATAATCAGATGCTGTCTCCCAGAGTTGTGCACAGCTGCGCAGTTGGGTCGTTAAGAGGTCTGGCTTGCCGCAGCCTGTGCAGTTATTTGCACGTATGCAAAGTAAAAATAAAACGTAACCAAGCCGCCCTTCTCTGCTCTCACTAGCGTCTGCAGATTTAAACAAGTGCTGGGGCAGCGAAGCGGCAGATGCAGGCCCATGTAGCAAGGCCAGAGGCCTCCAAACCTGGCAGTTCGGGGCAACGGGAGTGAAAAAAGACAACCGAGACTGCAGTCAGTCGCAGGGTGGAAATGGGAAGGACCAGGTAGGAGCTAATCGTCTTCCCATCCTTCCCCGGAGCAGCGCGGGGTTGGATCCGACTGGCACAGCAGCTCGGCCTGCGACGGGGCAGGTGTCGCTTAACGGATTTCTTCAGCTCGCTCGACTGCAATGATGGTTTTCCCCTAAACAAATGCAATCGTCTAACATGACATCACTACCGCTCCAAAGGACTTGGCTTTGAAAGTCCAAACACTTCACCGCCGCTTGCAGCGCCCTTGCTATTGAACACTTCCCTCTAGCCCACCAGCCCAAGCGACTGGCCCAGTCTTTAGTCTCAAGCCAGCACCGAGGCGGTCACAAAAAAAAGGATGATTCTTAATAATATTTAGGCTTCTCCGGAGCAAAATCTTAATTTCACGTCAGCTTCTGTTTGGGGAAAATACAATCCTGTGGCAGGAGCAAGACGGAGAGATTTACTGCAAACGGCTCCGCACAGCACTGATTTGGGGAGGATCTCGCGCTGCCAGCTCTCTGCCAAGGGCCTGGCCGAGGCGAGGCTGGAGCAGGGCAGAAAGGACCGTCAGGTGCAGAGTGGCGTTATGCTTTACAGCACCAGCTGCTTGTGCCTCGCTGATAAGGGCATCTGTTCTTCGGTCAATAGCTCATATCTAGCTTTCCACAGAAGTAGGAAATTAATCATTTCTTAGAGGGCCTGTGCTGTGGGAGTCGCTTACTGAACGCAGTTCTGGGTCTGTCTGTGTACGTGGGCATTAGCAGACGGACGTGCACGCCATCCTCGCTAGCAGCCGTTCGCAGCACAGCGCGCACTAGGAAGCAGCCCCCCTCCCCAAGGGCAGACCAGCGCGCGGCAATGTCCTCCGCGCCCTTGAAGGATTGAGAGAGGGGCCACCACGCGCCTTTTCACTAGTGAACAAAGGCGTGTTTAAAGCGGGGGCTCTGGCGGTGCCGGGTCAATGCATTAACCCCATTCACCGCTCGGGTCACAAGAGGCACATCCAGATCAGCAAACCCGCAAGGGCTGTTAGGCATTATCGCTTCGCATGTTAACCAGAACATACAGTTTTACGGTTACAAAAAGCAGCCGCCGCCCCCGCCGCCCCCTCCCGAATACGCTGGAGCGCATGGGAGGAGAAGGGCCGAGCGAAACAGCCCCGTTAGGAGGTTTCCGTAGGCCTGGCTGCTGTCGAAGGTAACAATGAATGCACGCAGTCTTCCCTTTCTTTTACACTCAGGAAGCAAATTCGCAAGCACTTCCCAGGCAGGAGACATCAATTTACCAAGTAAACACACTCTCTCCCAGAACGAGTGTGTGTGTGTGTGTGGGGGGGGTGTCAGATAAATCCACACGGGGTTCATCAGCGCTCTGGATCTTCCTTTCCCATCCTGAAGCGCTCACACACGCAAGCAAATCTCACGGTGACCAAACTCCTGCAGGTTTCCGGTCCAAGGTCAACAGCCGTTCCCCCCTAAAACCTCCAGCCTTAATTCCCACTAGTTCGGGAATCGCTCTCTGATCGAATCCACCACTTAATCCTCGCAGGCCCTCTCCCTCTCCAGCTGCTCTGCCGAAATGCCAGCTGCCTCCTCAATCTGTGCGCAAAAGAGTCAGCGGGTGCCGCGTCTAGGAAGCCAGCCCTTCGTCTCCTTTGCTGGTTTACGATCCCCTGCCCGTGAGACCAGGGTGGCTCGGTCTGCCCCGCAGACCCGGAGGACCTTCTCTCTCCCCCATGCCCCACGGGCAAAATAAGTGTGTATTTTTACTAGCGGGAGTGGATCCCACTTTTCACATTCTCCATCCGGTTAAGGGCAGACACTGACACTTGTACCCAGGCACCGGCGAGGTCTCCATTTCATCTCTACACGTCTACCTTGTCAAACGCAACCGCGTCCCAGGGTCCCACCCCGAAGGCTTTGAGAAGTATGTTTCCAAACCTAGGGGGTGGAAAGCGGGTACAGCTTCGAGGGCCTGGCTGGGAGACGAGGAGGTGCTGGAATGACAGGGCCATCAGACCAGTTTCCAGTCATGGGCTTGAAACCGTTTCCAGCGAGAGCAACCTTGCAGGACACCCATCATCTCCCAGACCAGCACCGGAAACAACTTTTCAAGAGCCCTCATAGCTCATTTATCTGCTATTTATTATTATTAGTCAAAGGAGATACCTTGGCATGTAGAGACCCATCAGCACATCACTGACCAGAGAGGCCTAGGAAGCTGCAGGAGCAGGCAGGCGAAGTTTGCCCGGACAAGGATTCCCACCGGCTCGAAACGATTCTCCAGCCAGCGCAGAAAGCCCAGACCGGCCTAGGCAGGACGCCGACCTGGGATGCAGAAGCTCGTTGCCTTTTCAACCCCGAGCCCAGGCGGCGTGCCACAAACCAGGAAGCCCAGGTGGCCCGGCCAGACCAGCACGAAAGCGCTTCCCTGCTTCATATGCACCGGGACACTTATAATCCTTGTGAGCCAAGACTCCACTTTCATAAGAGGACCATTATGACAGAAACTGAAAGCAGGCGGCAGACACATTCAGGTATGCATTTACGCTTGCTAAACCTGTAATCACCGCTCCGAGAAATCTGCTGGCAAAAGCAAATTAAATCCTAGCTGAAAAAGTTACTGGTTGACTGCGTCATTTCTCCCCCGTCAACCCATAATTCTTCCTGGATCACACAAATTACGGGTGAGAAAGAAAGAGAGGCCAAGGAAATAGCCAGGCCCGCTGCACAGCCCATAATGGTGTCCCTCAGCAATAACTGCACCACACAGACCAGTGAAACATTTTCTACCCATCCCGCAATATCCCCCACGACAACAGAGACGGTAACGGGCTCTTCCCGGACTCGGTGTCCCGTTCAGATCCTGCTTCCGCTCCAGCCCGCCGGCAAGGGCTGTCGGATCAGCAGCCACTGAAGATTTCAGTGAAAGCAAGCCAGCCTCCAGAAATACAGCCAAGGTTTCTGAATCCAGGTTATGTTGCTGATTTCTGGGAGAGGCTTAGGTTTGGTAGGGAGAAATCTTTTATTGGACCAAATGCACAGTGGGGATGCGGTCAGACATGCTCTCTCCTTGAGACCTGAAGAACGTCTTGCATTCGAAAGCAGGTCTAACTATCCCCACCATGCAGTTGGTCCAAACAAAGATATCCTCGCCTCTGGCACAACTCATTTTGCATCACGGCTGCAACATCGCTCACGCTGTCTCTGCTTATTTTACATATGTATTTAAATAAGCAAGCAGGAAGTGTTTAAAAAGGTAAATCATCTTACAGTAAGGCTCTGGGAAAGGAAGACCTATTAAATACCTAATAAACCACCCAATAAATGTCACCTGGAGCTCATAAGTGAAGCTCTGGTTTCTCAGTACAAACAGTAACATCTACAGTGTCACAAGAATGGGGACACGCTCCCCAAAGAGCAGACGTAAGAGCTCAACTGTGGCCGCTGATGAGCTTGGCAGCATGAAGGCAAGATTAATAAGGCAAGTTCGTTATCTCTTCCAATCAGAGCACACCAACTGCAACGCCAGGAACAGATTACACGGTTCTAGCCGTGAAAACTAGTTGAAAGAGCATGCCGTACACCATCCTGCCCACAGACATTCAGAGCTAGACCTCGCTGGGCAACGGCCCATCTCGCCTGGTACCGGCTTTGCTGCTCTCCTAGCCCTCGTCAGCATCCGACTCTCTGCTCAGTTTGTACCCGTGCCCGACGCGCGCCACGAGGACAGAGAGCGCTGCCCCAGAGGAGCACGCCCCGGCAACACGATTAAGGTTATTCACACGAACTGCTGCACAGAAGACGACTCAGCAGAGATGCATCCTTCGAGCGGGGCCCACAGACCTCAGGTACAGCTTGCAGGTGGGACCTAATGGATTACAGACCACAACTCAACATACTTCCATACAACCACCTAGTTCACACGAACTAAGCAGCCACCAGGTCCAGCCTCTACAAGCAACCGTTGAGCTGTCCCGGGCCATTCTCCAACGTGCCGCCTTGAGAGGAGACAGCACATTCGATCTCATCGGATTCCAACTCCTACTCACCAGTCCCACCTCGTTTGGATACGCGTCGTCACCGGGATGTCTAACACTATCCAAATGCCTACGTTGTTCCAAGAAACCCATACCGGTGGCACACCGCAGCCTCTCTGCTTCAATCACTGCCAGGCAATATGCTCGCACACTTCTTCTAGGCAAACATTGCTCCGCGCTGTCCAAAACCCGGCCGAAATTCTCCCAGGCCAGAACAAGCGGCGCGGTGGAACCTGCCAGCGCAGAAGCAAATGGAAGAGCACTGCAGATAAGCATAATATTTGCATTAGCACAGATCACCGCACACAGAAACACGCTTTTCCTTGACGCTGCCTCAGCTGCATCTCTTCAAGACAGCCCAGACGTGCTAATAAAGCTGACCTGTGGTTGAGGAAACCCTGGAGCAGAGTCTTTCCCAGGAGTGCTGAAGCTTGCGGCTTAGGTGCAGGTGAACAGGAGGGTGTAGACCAACATATCCGTTGCCCGGTCAGGTTCAGCGAAGCTATTTCTGCTGGGTTCAGAAACCTGTTCCACAACCTTTGGCGATTGCTTTGTCCCACGCGAAAATGTGACTTAAAAGCGAAACAAAAGAAGTGCAGTCGTACAACAAGTTTAATTATGATCGTCAAGTGATTTAATCCCCCTTGCCACGTATAATCAGCATATATTGAAAAGTGGGCGGCTACCCGTAAAACACCAAACACGCATCTTGCTGTTCACTTGCTAAAGGAAATTAATTGCTTCAAGAAGGAACTTGACGAGCTTAGGAACAAGAGGGCCTGATAGGATACCATAGTACTAGTCCCGAGTATCTGGTATGTCCATAAAGGAGCTGAAAGAAGTCTCTCTTGCTGGGCGGAAAACACCCCTCTCCCTCCTCGGGCCACCCCAGAAACGCTTCCCAGGGCTTTGGGTGTGGAGCGGGGGCTGCAGAAGCCACGGCAGAGACGTGCAAGGGCCCTGCGACTCTAGACTCAATGCTGTCATGCTTTCTGCATAAACTCTCTTTATAGCAGCACGAAAGGAAAGATTTAGTTGATGCCAATGCCTGTGCTGCCAGAGGGAGATGCTCTCAGTCGATCGCATATTTTAAACAGAATGCCGACTACAAACTTAAGCACAGACGGCGTTCATATCAAGGGTCCCGGTGGTTATTAAAACAATTCGGGTTGTTTGATGGCAAGCAATAAAAGTGGCATTTTCTTTTCAAATCTGCAAGTAAAGGAAGAAACCAGATTCACTACAGAAACTTAGCATGAAAGGCAACTTGAAAGGGAGATCTGTGTCCATTTTGTTCAGGGAAGGAAACTAATGGCTCTTGCAAAAATCAAGTGCAGCTCTGGGAGCCAGGGCGTCAACCCCCGTGTAAAATGTGTTATTCCAGCTTTGCCCTTGCAAGTGCTCTCGTTAAGGACGAGGCATCCATGTCCTTCTAAAGCCTTGTTTTGTTGAACAAGCCTGCAGCGTATAAACCTTCTGCTAAGTTTTGGCACAACTCGTTGCCTTTTCACAGACATTAATACTAACTCTTACTTGTAAAAGTAGCCATGGAGACTTGACTCCAAGTTGAAGTTTGAGCTCATTAAAGTGACAGGACAAGAGATAATTAATAAATAATTACAAGATGCTAAATATATAGCAGCATTTAGGTTTCTGAGACTTGAGTAGGTTTACAGCTTTCAACCCCCCAGCTTCATTCAGGCATGCATGCTAAAACTGTTGTGTGGATGGGACCTCAACGGGGGGCACTCGGGTTAAACCTGGAGTTAACCCCGTAATGCAGACCAGCTCTCGAGCAAGACGTACACCGAAGCTGTAAACAGTAGCGCTGCATACGCCAACGGTGTCATGGAACTGCCCCAGTCCACATAACACAGGCCTCTTTCTCTCCCATTAGAGACTGCGTTTTCTGCACACCCACGCTGAGCAAGGGTTTTTCTCCTACCTGCTGAAACAAACTGATTACAAATCAAGACAGTCATTCTCGCAACCAGCTCCAAAGTGTGAGAAATCCTCCAAACTGCAGGACTTTTTCATCTGCATCTGGTTGGCAGGCACATTTCTGGTTTGTCATAAGATAAAACACACCAGTTTGATCTTCCTTTGCAATCTGCCACTGCCTTCAAAACAGCCAAGAGCTCCCACCATATAGCTAGCTAAATCTTTACAAGACATAAATCAAAATAAATACCCACCAACACATCAGTAAAAAGCAATGGGGATTAGGCCAAACTGCCATTTGTCCAGAAGTTTTTTTCTTCCTAAATTAGCCTAGAGATCAAAGTTAGCACTACATAAGCTTATACAAATAATGGACAGAAGCTCGCCTAGTTGCAGTGTGCCACGCACATTAGTGACATGATTTATGCCCCGTATATAAAAAGGACCTAAACATACCAAACATTCCTCCAGACTGGCCAAAACCGATGGATGCTCACCGCCGTTTCCAAATCCTAATGGGACTTTAAAATAGAAACGAAAGGAAGTCTAGCTGGCTCGGCCTTTTAACAGGTTTACAAGCTCCTGTCATAAGCACATACTTTACAGGATCATTTCTTTTAATCTCCGTAAAATTCATGCCTTCAGTGCAAAATCCCAAGCGAGTTATGCAGGTCATCCTTAGTGATGCCAATCCAACTGTATTCCCCCCCCACACACACACTTTTCCCCCTACAATATAGGTCATAAGCAAAGTAAAGTTTTGCTGTTTATTTAATAAAACTGAAATGCAAGAAAAAGTAGCATTTGTCACCTCCACTCCAACACCGCCTTCCTCAGTCATCAGGATAACAACCGGACGTCTTTCAATGCTCGCGTATTGCTTCAAGTAGCTTTCCACAGGTCACTTTGGGGAGCCGAAGGCCCAGTCTCGTGCGAGCTGCCCAGCTGAGATGGGAATGCTGCACAGGTCACGAAGCAGCAAGGAAACCCAGCTCACCTACACGCAAGGGTCATATGCTTCTCGCCAGAGCGGTCACGGGATCAAATTGCAAACGGGAACACTGGCAACATGGGGGAAAACGTATTTCTTTCAGAAAACTTTGTACCGGTTATGGCAGCAAATCTCAGCTCCGATCAATATAACCGGAAGTAGTGAATGGGAGGATACTTCCTCGCCTCACTTCGTACGTAGGCTCAAGGGCACTTTATACCTTGCTCTAGTCCGCGGAGGTTTTTACTCCACATCCATCTCAGCCTGGGTCAGGCTCCCTGCTAACACGGTTACCTTGGTCTCATTGAAGGGATCCTGATAAAGCCGGGGCGGGGCCCTTTTTTAACTAATTTAAAAACCAGCGGGGCTATTATGTAACAAGTGTTCTAAGAGAAATCTGAATTTGATTTTAATTAGTTCTTGAAAGTCGTGTTGAGAATAACCCTTTAATACTGTCCCAGATGGTCTGGGCAGTTGTTTTTGGAAGTCCAGCTCCAATATCACAACCCAAGCAGAACGCTATCTGGAGCAATGAGATCACCCAACCACATCCGAGGGGTTAGGGGAATACAAGGCGTCAGCTAGTCGCAAAGGTCGCAAGAGGCCGGATCGTACTAGTGCTACACCTCCTACTGATACGCAATGTTCGGGGTCTCCAAGAAGGAATATCTCTCCCATGTCAAGCAGCACAGGCAGAGGAATCCAGCCCGCAGACAATACTGTAGCATCATCCACATCCCGCACTTTTCCTGCAAAACCATCCCAATTCAGTTGCTTATATCCTGAAATGTCACAGCTGACAACACACTCCAATTCTCACTTCATTCTGAGACCTGCTGCTGAAACGAAATTGTGACAGGGCTTGAAGACAAAGCACTCAGATAACTTGTACTGGTGCGAGCCCAGTGAGAGATTAAACAGACCCCTTCCGTGGCAGCAGCACTGGATAGGAGAGCATGCACTCCTCCCCAACCCCGCTCCGTGCAAGTGAACTCTTCTCAGCAGCGTAACAAGGTGGGTATTAAATAGGGCACTGTTGCTTTCCTGCCCTCTCAGAGGCAAGCATTTTTAGCATGTGTCATCCACCCCACCCCACCCCGCAATCAATGCCAAGCCTGACAGCTGGAGCGTGTTTACTCGTCCCCGCTGATACTAGACCGTGCATATGTTGATCCAGCCTCAATTTAGTGTGAAAGTGCAGGAAGTCAGTAAATCCAGCTGCAAGAACAGGTGCATGTGCAGATGTGCCCGGCACACTCCCCTGTGGTGACGTGGTTAACACTGTAGACATTCATAAGATTGCAATTAGGATTCAAGATTAACCTGGATTAGACGCTGGGGGAATTTCACAGCTCTCCTCGCGCCATTGTTCCAGTCTCTCTGGCTGCAAACTTAACAAGACAACCACGCACTGATTTACCCTGCAAAGGCCATCTTTGCAATCAGGGAGGCCAGAAACCTCATTGAAATAAAAATCTTAGACCTCAGAGACAACAGCAAAAATGTCTGTGGCTCTTTCCATAGCGCAGCTCTGAATAATCCCTAGAAGCAGAACAAACATCCCCGAGATATTACAGAGTCTCAGAGCCCGGTCACCCTCGCATACCAAAGCAAAAGCAAGCTGAAGATCGCATTCACGGCATCACCACGAGCGTCATGTCTGGGCTTGTAGCTCCAAGGAGTCTTACCCTCAAGCACCGCTTCTACAAAGCGACCCCTGCATACTCTCAGCAATTTTATTCAGAAAAGCTTTCTGAGCATTGTAGAGACTGGAAGCATTGGTTTGTTCTCATGACACTGGATCATTATGTAACAGACAGTAAGCCAAAAATGAATGCATCCACCCTAAGACACTGATTTATAGTACACAGTGACATACACTGCCTGGGAAAAGGAATAGCTCCAGACCTTCAGAAAGCATTAGGCATGGTACAAATGGAAGAAAAATATTGCCAACCGATATTAAACATTGACACCACGTCTCTGAATAGCCCAGCTATGTTATCTTGATGGCCTCTCTTAATCAGAGGAGGCAGGAAACCGCTTTATTTAAAATGCCAATCATCATCCCATCATGTGAAAAAACCAACGAACCTGACAGACTCGAGAGGCACCAGATGCCAGGTCCGCGCTCAGTGTAAAACGTCAAGCCCTCGGGGCAATACACACATCGGAGAACCTATCCTCACGCCTGTAAAACACATTTCGGCAACAGCAGCACCTGCCTTGAAAGGACGCTCCAGTTCAGGCCACGAGTTTCCCATGGCCCTAATCCTGCGAAGATTTCCTCGCAGGTTTAATGCTGCTAGAGTCCCCGCAGCACCTACGCTTCAGCACTTGCTTTAGCTTTGGCACGCCCAGGGTTTAAAGAACACAACTTGTTCAACTGGGCAAAACGCTGCTGTGTCTGTGCCCTGCCTCTGTCCTACAGAAAGGAATAGCTGGAGAACAAGGAAAGAAAACACAAGATTTGTGATCAACTGTATACAAATCCAGCTTAACAGCAACATTACTGCATACTGATGGTATCTGCTATTCATAACCGCTGCGCCAGCTCCCTGGGCCTGAAAAGTCCATTTGCTAATGGGAAACGGGAGCCCTGTTCACTTACCAAGGAGTCGAGGAATTCCTGTTGAATCTATACCTGAGAAAGGTAAATACCAGGAAGGCTCGGGAGCTTTTCTAACCAGCCTTTCAGTGACATTATCAAGAGTCTGATAAGTTTCCCTGTCACTCGTTAGAAATCCAGGAACAGGAAGAGAGATGCCAAGAACTGTATCAGCTTTCCTCTAACGATGCTTGGGAAAACTATGACGAGAGGCAGGAAATGACGGTATTTATAGGCAGTATCTGAAGCAAAAGGCAGCAAACACACACCACCGAGCAGCCAAGAGGCTAGATCAGGGAGAGAAAGCTTCTTTCTCCTACGGTACGATAGGCAGGGAGTGGGAAGAGATCAGGTCGGGCTCCGTGATCTACTGGCCAAAGGGGCTGGAGCAGAGTCCAGGGTCAAGGCCGAGGCAGGGATCCCAGAGCCTTCCCGAGCAGGTGACGGCACCTCCTGGGGTCTCACCAGCTCAGAGGGGGGGGGGGGGATAACGTTTCAAGCACTATCCTTCCTTCATATCACCTCCTATCCGAGAAGATTATCTATAAATCAGAGATGCGGAGGGCTGAGCGGGCCAGCAGAGTTATGCATGTTTAAAATTATAACACGATGCTGTGCCCCGTTTCCACGCAGCTTGCACCACTGCGCTGGGGTCAGCGTCTCCCGAAATAAACCTAGGTTATTCATCGATCAGACTTCATGAAAGAAACCCAGGACTACTATCTTTGAAACCGTACCTACAAAGCAAACAGACTACTGTCTCCCCAGCCATCAAACAGGCAAGGTCCTTTCACCAGCACTGATAGGAGATGGTTAACACGAAATAACAACAATCTAGTACCCCGAGCACTCTCTCCCGAGCTGTAATTTAAATAAAAGCGCTGTGAAGTTAGTCAGAAAGGCAGTGAAGATCTTCCCAAGCAATGCAGCAAAATACCTTCAGCTATAAAACTGAGTCACCCTCTTCTGCACTGTCTCTTACTGGAGAAACACAGATTGTAGACTGTATAATCTGAGGCAACTGGAATATCTGTAGCAGGGGAAGAAGAAGGATGAGCACAGGAATGAGTTACCACAGCTGATGTTTCCAGCAGCCGAAAACGCATCGACTTCAAACAGGAACCGCGTAGGAGAAACACGACCGATTTGATCACTTGAAGCCTTTGACTGAGGACAGGCCCTTCGTCTCTACTGCAACCCAAACGATTTCAGTCCCTCCCGGCCTCCGGAAGGGAACAGGCTCGGCTGTAGAAATGCCGTCTCCAAACTACTTCTTTGTTACAACCCCACTGCTATTTATCCTGGAAGTGTCACCCGTCGTCTCGTTTGCAAACAAAATCCCTTCCTCTTCCAGGCGCGACCCGTTCATAGGCTTGCTGAATAATGCATTCGACTGTTCGATAGGAAATCACGTTAGCGTACGGCGCGCTCAAATCCCCCCGACAATACTCGAGCGCGGACAGCTGCTGTTCTTACACGCAGAACGGCGGGGAAAAGACCGGGCTACGCTGCCAGGCACCTTGCTCAGCCCGCGGGGCGCGGGCCCCGGGGCGACGGCGCTCGCGGCGCAGCGTGCGAACACCCGCACTTACCGCCCGGACGGGTCCGCGCCTCCTCTCGCCATTGTTTCAGGGGTCTGCGGATGAACGAGGGCCGCGAGCCGAAGGATGCATCAGGACATCGGCGCTGGAGAAGAGGCACGGCTCCAGCCGCGTCCCTGCCTGTCAAAAGTGCCCGAAGCGGCCGATCTCGCGAACTTCCCAGTTACCCTGGAAACATCGCCGCCCCCCAAACCCGCCCGCCCGCCCGCCACCGGGGAACACGCCGGCTCGGACGACGGCGCGTCAACGGCCCCCCGACGGACGCGTGCCGCCCCGCTCCAACGGCCCGCGGTCACCTGCTCCGGTACACCGGGAGGGATGGGGGGACGCCCAGCCTGGGAGCGGGGGTCCGGCCGGGCACGACATGAGGGGCCGCTCGGCACAAGGAAGGGCAGCCGGCCCCGGCGCCCACGTGGGGGCCAACGGGCACCCCCGGGTGGGCGGGGCGGGGCGAGGCAGGGGCGGGGCCTCCCGCCGGCAGGGGGCAGTGCCCGCCGCCCCCCGCCCCCGGGGCCCCGCCCCCACCTGCGCGGCGCGGCGCGGCGCTGCGCACGGCACCTCGCTCCCGCTCCGCTCCGCTCCGCTCCCGCCGGGCTCGCGGCGCAGCCTAGCGTGCTGGGCCCGCCCGGCGCCGCCTACCCTGCTGCCCGAGGGGCGGGGCCCAGGGAAGCGCCGCGGTTGCCGCGGTAACCGCCGCCTGGGGACAGGGGCGCGGGCGGGGCCGCGCCTCTCCTGGGACGGCGGGAGGCGGGTTCGAGTCCCGCGCGCCGCCTCGGGCCTGTGGCCCCGCCTGGGGGCTGGTGTCCCCCGGTTCATTTACAGCAAGTGATTATTATTACTAATGAATCCTTATCGTTATTAATAAAACTCGCTAATTATCATGACTACTCATTGGTAATAATGAACGATTATTATTATTCCTGATAATAACTCGTCATCATCCGTTATTAATAAGTATTATCAATCGGTAATGAGGAATCATTACAGTCAATACCCATTAACGATAATAATTAATAACTATTCATTATTGCAGCGATAATCATTCATAATAATTCGTTATTATTCATTTTAACGATTGTTGATGGTAAAATAATTATTGATTATTGCAACTATAATAAATGATTGTTAATTATTCTTGGTTTTTCGTTATGATTATTGTTGCTGGTAATAACTGATTGTGCTTATGAAACACTAATGTTAATAATTAGTAATCGCTAGCTAGCAGCAGTCTGAATCGCCTCCTAGCACGCGCGGCGTCCTGGCGGCCAGGGCACTGTTCCCGGGGGAGGCCCCTCGATTTGGGCCGCCGGGCGCAGACGGGACTCGGAGCCGGCGTGGGACGCGTCCGAGCCGGCGACCGCCCGCGGCTTGCGCGCGCGCCCGCCCTCCGCCTCCGCAGTGCTGTACGCGGGGCCCGGTCGCGGCAGGAGGCGGCCTGGGTGCAAAGGGCGAGGCCGGCCTCTCCGCCCGCGTGGGCAGAGCGGGTGGCGACGGCGAGGGCGAGCCCGCGGGCTCGGGGCCAGGCCCTGACGCACCAGGATCCACCTCGAATGTCAACAAGAGCTGGAACGCCCTCGGGTAGCAGGGCCTCGAACCCTGCTCTTTGAACCGAGTGGAGGCGCTTGCTGCCTCCCGCCCTGCCCTGGCGCCCGTGCCAGCCGCGCCCCGAGCCCGGGCAGGTCACGGTTGCCGTCGTGCTCGCCCAGCGGGGCGCAGTGCCCCGTGCCCCCGGGCCACCTGCTCGCTTCCTTCCTCCTCTGTTTCGCCGGTCTCCTCCGCTTCGTCTGCCAGCTCGGCGGCACCAGGACGGTTTCCGCAGGCCCCCGCAGAAGCAATTGTAACGAGCCGAACGCATCGTCAGCACTGTTGCAACGGC
>JAGPOW010001167.1:25349573-25423483 GCA_030014935.1 Caiman crocodilus | reverse complement strand
ACACCCCGGTGCCGGAGCTCGGTCAGCAACCGGAGAACCGGCCAAGCCGGGTTCCTGCGCCTGCCCGAGTCGGGTCTGTCCCCGGCTCCAGGGCGTGATACCGCCCTGCGTGGCACGAGCGACAGGATCCCTTCGCCCGTGCTTCGTCCTGCCCCAGATGCCCCCTCTTAGCCTCCGGTCAGGGATCGTGCCTGGCGCACGGCCTACGGTTCGTGTTAAACAGGGAGGCTCACGTGGCCGCCGGAGGCATGTGTATTAATGCTGTAATTCCACCTTCCGGCGTGCGTGGCAGGAGCAAGCGGACACTGCCGGCCCCGACGGACGTGGCCACTCGAGCCATGACCCACGGTTTATCGTTTCACCAGGAGCCCCAGCAGCATACGTGCAAGCCTTACCCCGTCCCCTCCTGCACCTAATGGACCTCATCCATCTCTGCTGCCCGTTTCTGTTGGTTTGGGGTTTTTTACTGCAGGAATATCACTTGTCTTTGTCAACAGGCCAGAGCAATTACGGGATCTCGTTAACGATCTGGAGGTGCCAGTCCCAGCCTTGTTCTGGCCCTGCGCTGAGAGCGGGGCCCCGTCCGCCTGCCCGCCAAGGCGAGCGGGTCACTGGGGCTCGGCGGTGGCTGGACGCGACGGCAGCACAGCGTTCCTTCGTGCCCCGTCTGCTGCTGGCCCC
The DNA here is from genome assembly GCA_030014935.1 of Caiman crocodilus. NCBI lineage: Eukaryota > Metazoa > Chordata > Crocodylia > Alligatoridae > Caiman > Caiman crocodilus. The sequence goes on along the minus strand of JAGPOW010001167.1, from coordinate 25,422,802 downwards.
GGTTGCTAGCCTGGCGGCTCAAGCGGACCTTCAGCCATTTGCTGCCTGTCTGCGCCGATGTGTTAGCAACCCTCCTTTCACTGCTACTCCCTCCGGCCGTCTACCGTCACAACAGCCACGCGCCGTACGTGACAGACCGAGGGTATGGCAAGGTGAGTATTACTTTACCCTTTTTTTTCAATTTTTTTTAACTAGATCGAGAACGAGCTTTGCAAAATGATGCTTCAAATCCCAGCAAGGATCCCACTGCTGCCAGCGCCTCATGCAATCCCGTCTTCTCCTGCAGCGTAGCAGTGCCCTGCAGTGGGGGACCGGGCTCACTGCACCTGCCAGCGACGGCAGCACTGCTCCGTTAAGTGGCCGTGCCCGTGCTGAGCGCTGCTGTGGTAACAGCCCAAAACCGCTCCCCAGAAGCCGACCGCGTTACTCTGGCTACATACCACTGTCACATCAGATCGGAGTCCGCCTCGCTGCTCCTATTGGAAACGACCCCTCCTGCTGCTGTGAGCGGTGCTCTGCTGCGACGTTCACAGGTTCTCCTCCAGACACCGTTACAGTTCCCAGCGCGAACACAAGCCTTTCTATGCCTGCCACAGCCTGCAGTCATCCGGGGATCTCCAGGCACGGTCTCTTCCCAGATGGGTTCGATCCGGTGCGAGCTGCTTCTAGGACTGGAGCGCAGGATCAGGCCCGCATGCTGAAAACCCGTTCATCAGTCCACTGCACCCCAGCCAGAGAGAGTACAGGAGGCAGCTTGAGCTCGAGAAAAAGGAAACTGGGGGATAAAACCTGCCTCTCTCCATAGTATGGATGCCCCCAACACACACACAGACTCCGTCTCTTCTCCCTCTGCAGCACTGATTGCAATGGGAGCAGGGCAGGGAGTCACCCAAGGCAGGCTGCTCGCGAAGACAGTACAAAGAAAGCACAGCTGGTAACACTGGACAGTGGTTTATTGTCACAGTGCAAGGGCACAGCCCTGACCTGCTGAGAGCACGAAATGCCCGGGACCAGCCAGGCGCTGTGCAGCACCCCCCAAATCAGGGCCTGTATCTAGAGCAGGAGCGAATGTTTCACACCCAGGAAAGAAGTTCAGCCAGGCAGAGGTTGTGGGACTTTCCTGCTTGCTCAGCTACTAAGGACACACAGGTAAGCAGGCTGTAAAGCACGGGAGCGGGCTGCCTGGAGAGGTGGTGGAGTCTCCATCCTTGGAAGTTTTGAAGACCCGGGGCAGACAAAGCCATGGCCAGGATGAGATAGCTGGGGCTGGTCTTGCTTTGAGCAGGGGTCTGGATTAGATGTGACCTCCTGAGCTCCCGTCCCATCTGTGTCTGGCATTACCAGCTGTGCCGCCTTTGCACTTGTTAGCAGCCTACCTTGGGCGACTCCCTGCCCTGCTCCCATTGCAATCAGTGCTACAGAGGGAGAGGAGATGGAGTCTGTGCATTTTCTATGAGTCTGCAAGGCCAGGAGTCCAAGGGAAAACCTACAGGTGACACCCTGCTACGGGTGTGATGGTCTTCATTCAGAAAGAGAAATTTGGATCCGGTGACAGTGGAGCGTAGTGCTGTGTCAGAGGAAAGGAGGAAGGAGCTGGACTGGAAGACTGCACATCTGCATGCATCTGCAGGGCTCAGACCCTCCTGGCAGGGGTATCCAGAGTTAAAACTCAAAATAAGGGTGACACGAAAGACCACTGCAGACACACAAGTGCTCTAGTGACTTGTCCATGCGTATATGCCAGCTGCATTAGGCTTTTCACACTTAACACTTGTGCAGGCTGAGTCTGTGTCTACACTAGAGCTTTAGCTCCAGTTAATTGATTGCCAACTAACTTCAGGTAGTTCCTATGTTTGCAAAAGCCAGCTAGGACGTGCCCCACACCTTTCCCAGGCAATAAATGGCTGGGGGATGCCTGTACTAGCCTTTGCAAACAGGTTAACTGAAGTTAACTGACCAGGACTGTACCACCTAGTATCTGGCCATTGCAGTAAGTGCCCAGGCTGTAGACAGATTAAGATCTAATTAGCTGCCAAGTTCCTTGTCATTAAGCCTCTTGCAGCAAGCCTGCAGGGGCTAAGGTCTGGAGCTGCCTTGCATGGCTTTAGCTCCTATGCCTTTACTGGCCTGCATGGCAAAAGCCATTTTCAGTTGAAGATGCTACATTCAGGCCAGGAGGGAAGGTGCTTCTTCCCACGCTGGGACAGTCAAGACCTTGCCTGTCCGGCTGAACTCACGTGTGGCTTCTGCAACAAGGTATGTACCGCCCCAGTGCACAGGGCTCCTACGTGCCTCTAGCTTCTGCCTTGCTTTTAAGCACTGGAAAGGCGACGGACATAACGGGGAGCCTCCTACGCCCTCACCTGTGGGCCTTTGAGCCCCGAGAAATGGATGTAAGCAGTATCCAGCAGGCTCCAACCATGGGTCTCTTGCCCTGCCGGGAACTGCTGCGCACAGCTGTCATTCTCTGTGCCTCTCACAGGAAGGCAAAGGTGCCACAGCCCCTTCCCACCAGGCTGGCTGACCGAAGACCGTAAAACCAGCGGGAACCTGCAGCAGCCTCGGTGCCTCTCAACACAAGGGCTGGCATAAGGAGCAGGGCCAGCGTGTGTGTGTGCAGCAAGCATCATTGTGGTGGTCCCGGGTGGGGAAAGGGGGCCTTTCATTGCAGTGAAATCCAAGGGAGACCTCCGAGCAGCATAAATCCTCCCGTTCCCGTGCCAGCTGCAGGGGTGAAGCGGTAGAAGAACAGGGCCCGGCCCCTGCAGAGCACTCATAAACTCGGTCCCCTCTTTAAACAGAGCAGCTGCATCCCAGATGTACAACAGCCAGCTTCCAAAGCAGGAAGAGGTGGGGCAGGGGAGCCGTAGCAGGCACACCTGCAGTGCGGCACGTGGCTGACGTGGGATTACGCAGCACAGATCCGGTCCCAGAGAAAGGATGGGACGGGGCGGGACACACCGTGGGGACTGGGAAGGAACCAGTGGTGCAGCCAGGAGGAGGGTTGTGGCGAGCGGGCAGAGCTGGCGGCAGAAGGAGGGGAGGCTGGAGCGGGGTGGGCTGGCAGAGCAGGGTCCAACCCTGGACCCCGAGTGCAGCAGGGGGCTCTCAGACCTTTCGCTGGGTTTAAATGCCCCACTTTGAAGTGTTACCAGCACAATTCCTGGTCGGGAGCGTTTCTCTAAACACCGCCAGGAATTTCTGAGTCTGGCCCGGCCCTGCCGCCCTCACCATCTTCATCTCGGTCCATCCTCCCGGAGGGAAAAGGACCATCACTAGTTACCTCTCGGCTCTGACACGGGTACGGACCTCCAGCTCAGACTCTCAGCCTGAAGCCCGGACTGTGAGTCTGAGCCCAGTCCAGAAGCCAGCATTTAAGCACCCATCCTTCTCCGGGTTGTCACGACTCTATTCTTAACCGAATGCTTAAAATTCACATTTTCCAACACATGGGAATGAAAGGTTTTGTCGGAAGAGTTCAATCCAGAGTCTCACTTGCACGATGTTACTAACTCCAGAATAAACTCAAGTCAGTCGGTGGCGAGATGGATCAGACCTGCCCGAGGACCCTCTGGTGCCCTGCGACACTGGAGCAGGTGATGTGATGCAGCAGCTGATTTCCACTTTAGCATCCATCCGAAGGCCTTTCCATCTCCCTCAGCCAGCTCGGCCCTCGAGCCGCTGGCGAGTCTGCGATCGTGCACACGTCTGTGCGGCACGGCTGCGGAAGTGAGGTGGGACATCTCCCCTCGCCCTCCTCGCAGCAGCAGAACAGAAGCCCCTTGCTCTAAGAGCCTGCAACGTGCCGCAGACGGCGACAGACCCCAACCCTTCAAACAGGAGCAAGGCCCCAGCGGAGCCTGGCGATACCCACCTTGCGGGATCTGGCATAAAAGGCCAGCTCCAAAGGCCACTGAAGCCAGGGGAAAGATTTCTACTGTTTTCATGGGCTTTTTCCCTTCCACTTGCAAAGCACCAGGCCTTTTGGGTCGCCGTGAAAACTGCAGGAGGCAAGAATAAAGACGTTTTAGTAAACCTGCAAACACCCCTTCTGCCTCCCCAACCTTTTGCCCTGGCAAAGCGCAATCTTCTCACTTCCAAAAATCCCGCCGGTCATCTTTCCCATCCGCTCATCTCGCAGGCTCCCATCAGAAATGGCAGAGGCATAAAGAACAACCAGGATTTTATTGATTTGAAAATACATATAACCATAGAGAATATAGTTTTCGTATTTCTTTCTGAACAACAGTAAGGAACAATTTACATTAAAAAAACAAAACAGACAAACCAAAGCATGAGTAAAGTAATATCCAACAGATATTATACCATTGTGTGGACTTCCAGTAGGATAAGAAGGACATTCAGCAGCACTTCTACAAATGTTGTAATAAAAGCAACAACACGAGTTCAATCTCATATAGACGATTCCCAGAGACCAAAATGGCATCCTATGTATAAAAGCAGCAATTCCTTGTAGGGCAACAAAAGGTCTAACACCCGTCCATAAAATACATTCATCACTCTGCCCTTCTCCCCTTTCCCACAGAGCCTTGTGCCAAGATGCAAGGAATTTCCTTGACCCTTGTAACAGGGCTATGGTCCAAAGTTTCCCCCTCGACTGAACGAAAGCTACCACAGGGCGCTATGTGCGGTTTCGAATGACAAGAGGTGCCGACTGCGGGGCCAGCATTAAGGACGAGCCTTGTTTTGTGCACCAGCGAGGGGTCAGACCTCTTTTATGTAAATACAGCCTTCCCGGTCCCAAGCTCTCGGGATTTCCTCTCCGAGAACAGAATTTACAAGTAGATCTGTTAATTTAGAAGTAAAAATTATTTATTTAAAAAAAATAGAACCGTAAGAAATATAATTTCTTGTGTCAGACCTTTTTATTTATTTTGCTCCTTTTATTGTAGGAATGCAACAACGCAGGCTCTTCAAACTCCCCACAGTCTTAGAGCTGGTTGAAATCTTGTGCATAGACTAGATTTAAGGGCTTTCAATCTATTTTTTTGTTTTTTAAAGAAAATGTAAGACATGGTCATTTCAGGCTATTGCTGGAAATTTTTCTACGAGCAAAGGCTGAAGAATACCGTCTACTCCAGAGACTTCCACGTCAAGCCGCATTTTTCAAAGCAAGCACCTCTCGCCTTCTCATACAGTTCCTAACGAGACTGAGTTTGCAGCTTGCCCTTCGCAGAGCCACGGTCTCCGTTCGCCAAGGTCCTCTTCTCTGCCTGCCGATGGCACAGGAAGCTTTGGTCTGTGCCCGGGGCAAGAGGGCTCCCTCGCACGTGGCCGCAGCGAGAGGCATTTGAAAAGCGGGCAGTTGCAGCGTCTTTCTGACCACAATTCCAGGTCCCAGCCTCTGCTGGGGAGGAACTTTCAGTTGCATTTCCCCCCAGCCCGCCCCAAAAGCAACACCCTGCCCTTCCAAAGTGACTATCCTAAATACTTCTCGTCCAAGAAGCAACCACCTCTTACACCACGTCAACTCAATGGGGAGGACAGGAAGGGTGGGGGACACCAGGAGCCTGTGCTCACATGCAAGTGCATGCACACGGGCACGTGCAGAGGGAAGGCGAGGTGCCAGCTGGCTACTCTGTGCCATTCTGGCCATGTGGAGCAGCTGCAAATGCCGCTGCACTGACCAGCACCTTCCGGCTACTTGGTGCTGGCTGGAGCATTGGAGCAGCCGCAGAAGAGGAGTCTGGCCCCAAAAGCCTGAACCAACATTTGAAAAAAGAGTGCAGAGTTGACAGCTCATTTCCTCTAGCCAGTAGAAGCAGCGCTAGCGACTTGCGCCAGCCGTCCCTTTGGGTCTCCTGTTCAGGGCTAGTTCATGACAGTGACAGTAATAATAATAATAACAAAGAAACTTCTTGGACAAAACCTGTTAAAATGGAATTTGGTCCGAGAGGACTTACCGCTGACGGAGGGCAACGTGCCTCGAAAGGATGGTGCGACAACTGCAAAAACTAGCTCATTCAGAGCTAGGGCTAAGCTTGAAAGGAAACTAAATGGGCTGTACTGCAGAGCTGCATAGTGAAGGCCCTCAGATGACCTTAACTCTGCCCTGAAGTAACAGCATGAAAAAAATTACTATAATGCATCTAATCTGGGGCCGCAAAGACCCAGACGTCTCAATGATGAATTGACGTTCATTGCATGGAGTGACGGGGTGTAGATTCGAAGGTATGTGGGTGCCCTAACTAGAGACACAGAAAAGGCAAGTCAGACGAATGCAACAGAGGGGATTTGAGAGAGGTTTGATTGTGCTACGTGCAAACAACTGAAGTCCCCACTTCGGGGGGTTTATTTCTTATTTCTAACAATAGTTCTGAAACGTCCATGTTGTGGGAAAACTGGCACTTCATAAAAAAATCAGTTGTGCTCTTTCAATATCTAAACCACAGGGATTACCAAAAATTCCCTTCTCCTGTACGTCTGCCAAATGCAGAAGTTCTTCTTCCCATTATCTCACCAATTTACCTGGCTCAGAGACTATGGCTGCCTGGACAGGAAAGCTTCAGTACAGGACTGTAAAGCAGCAACCACTGTGCACACAGTCAGGCCACTTTCTCGGTGTGCTTACGTACATAAGAAAAAGGTTTTACGTCATGGCTGTGACAAGGGTATTGGGATTTGAACCACGGATCCTGGACGGCTCACTATGCCAGCGGAGAGGGCAAAGAGTGAAAACCAAGTCCACAAGAAGGACAATACAGTTTTAAAAAAAAGCCACGAGAAAGTCAAGGTACAGCATGAATGAACTTCACTCCTGGCCAGAGACCCAGTGCAAAGGCCAGGCACCTCTGATGTCGGACTTAAGTGGGCTACCTTGGCCCGCTGCCTTGGGTAGGTTTCACCAGAACCGAGCTGAAATGATGCCGTCTACACCACAACATCAGGAGCCATCACTTCCCCTGGCATGGTTTTAAATTACTGGTAGAAAATGATAGCTAACACCTGTGCTGCAATAACCGCTAACGTTTAGGTACTAAAAGGCAGTTTAAAAAAATCATAGTAATAGTATGGCATGCACAGGTTTCCAATGCAATCTTGGTCTGATGAAGAAAAATCTCAATCTATATGAGCAAGGTTTATAGAAAGGCGATCCAGAGACTCAACACAGTTCAAAGGAAAAGCTGTCTCCTATAAAAGACACAGTCAGGAACAAAGACCACTTCCAAAATGCTCACAGTAGTAACGCCAGAAAAAGATGGGTATCGAGAGTCGTTTGGTGGGTGGCATCCACAGAAAGCTCGAGTACAGGCAGAAGCCATTAGCAACCCCTGAAGGAAAGGAAGAGGCTGGGATTTGGTTTGAAAGCCAAGTGGAGCGTGCTGAGCCGCTCCAGCTGCAGGGGCGCCAGGCAAAACCTATCTGCCTCTCTGCAAACAAGTCAACACAAGAGTTAACACGAGACCCCGTGGGGCTCATCCTGGCCTGATGCAGGATAAGTTGCAGCCACGTGGTATTGGGAGAAAGAAACCGCAACTCCCTTTCTCATATCATGATCCTCGTGTCTGCCACGGTCCCTGGCCAGCCCACCTGCCGGCGCAGTTGCACCAAGAGGTGTGAACAACTGTATATCAATGGTACAGCTCCATTCGCCTCTCTGAATACCCCTAGGGTGGCTTCTGAAATTGAGAGCCAGGAGATCAGAGATGCACGAGCAGGAAGAAAGGGCTGAGGAGAAGGTAGAGATGTGACAGGGAAACTAGCAGGATCTGCACCTGCCCCTCCGCACTGCTCTAAAATCCACGCAGAGCCCTAGCCTGCGCTGCCAGCTCTCGTGGCTTTTGGCATTGTTCTTAAAGTCTACGTTTTGGGAATGTGAAGAACTTAGCTCTTTCTTTCATCTATCTATATAAATAGAGATAAAAGAAAGCGAAGTTTTTCACATTCCTGAAGTGTAGACTTTAAGAACGGCAAAAATCGTAAGAGCTGGCAGCATTGCTTAGCAGCCCTTCCTACCCCATATGTGTTGGCATCATGAGCCTCTGCAGCTGCTTTCACTCACTAAACTAACTGGCCAGCTCTCTGCACAGAAGCACGGTGGCTACTGCGCCCAATCCTCCACTCAAAGTTACCCAAGGACAACCACTATGCCTGGGACCGTGCCTGGGGAGCTGAGCTGGGACCAAAAAATGCCACGACTGCCGCCTGTCACAGCAATCAAACATGCACGACCTGCCGGCTGCAGCCCACGGAGCTCAGAGGCCCAACAAGGCGCCCCAGCAAGAAATGCAGATGATGAGTTCAGCCACCAGTGCAAGACGTCCCGGGGAACACATTGTGCTTCCAGATGCACACGTGCAGATGCCGCTGAGTGTGCAACAACAGGATTCGTTCTACCTCACCTGTACCAGGGGGCACCAGCTCACCCCCACGCTGCAGTTGGCGTGCAGCACTCAGTGGAGTCGTGGTAATGAGAGACTCGCATTCATCCCCTGGGCTTTCCTCGCAGATACATATCACACTCATTTCCTCCCTGGATCCACCTCTGATCAGCTGAGCTTTCCGGCACGGCAATCTGGAGACAGCTTTTTCCAGTTAAATCTCCACTTCAATTCCTCGGAGGATCAAACCTGCTACAGGAAAGTCCTGATGCTACGCTGATTGCTCCACCAGGCTGACTAGGACTCCAGCTATCAGGAGTGAACGTGGAATTGCAGCCGTGGCAGATCACGGCCATCACATTGCTTCTTCCTTTCCCTTCCACGGGTTTTAAAAAAATCAGAGTTGAAACCAGCAAAGCCAAAGTTGCCAATAGTCGTTACCTGCACTGAGCTTCTCATGGCTGCAAATGAACAATTTTCACAGTACGAGGAAAAGAGACAGATTGGCACATCATTGAGTAGGTGCTATAGAGAACCACACAGTCCTTAGAAGCATAAGGTTTCTTTTTTTTCCCCTCAAAAAAATACCCCACTTGATTCACATATTTTTCTCTCTATATATCATGTGTGTGTGCGTATATATATTTATATTTATATATAGACACTATCTTCTGGTAAACATTTACAAGATATGTTTGCGACACTGAAAAGATATATCTCCATTTGCATAACAATTCACACTCACTGAATTCAGTATACAAGGACACACAGTAATGTACAGTCAATAAATAAATACCTTTTCTCCGAAGTTATTCAAAAACACTGCTATTGAAGGGCCCAAAGACACTCGCAGAGAATACAGATAGCAGACATTGTGCGGGATTTCTCAGCTATCTGTCCAAAATAAAATAAAAGCATGAAAGCTAAAGTGTCAGAGTTGTTGCTTGGTCAGATGCAGTACTGATGCCAAGCTAAAGGTCACTGTTCCTTTGCTTGGCTATAAAACAGGGCGTTGTTCACAGCCCTTCCCTTTCGAACGAGGCCATTCAACGTGCTTGTTCCCCCGATCTACCCTCCGAAGAGCTATGTGGCCTATGCCCAGGAGTGGGTCGTCAGCATAGGCCTGGGGTCTGCTCGCTGCCTGACCGAAGCTCGAGAGATTCCTGGGTGAACCTGAAGGTTTAAAGCTCAAATTCTTTTGATTCCTAGTCACCAGTTTCACATGCTACTGCAGGCCAGGCTTGTTTTCCCCTGGCAAATTAAGTGCTTTTTGGAGATCTAACAGGAAATTGCTTCCAACGGGTTTCCTAGCTGGAGCAAATAAAGCACACAGGGCTGGCAGCAGAAGGAAGCCAGGAGACTTCCTCTGTGCCTATCACCCGCGGTATTCTGCTCCGGAAAAACGCTTCAGGAGGCCCAGACCTCTCCCGCTGGGTAGTTACAGCCTCTGCACCCGGCGTGTCAGACTGGCAGGCGTGCTCGCACACTGTAGACTGACCGCCTCCGCTCTGCCCAGGCTGCCGGGGTGATGGTTTTTCTCCTGCAAGCAACACCAGAGACACACCACAAGGACGTATGGACACGGTCAGCACAGAGGAGCATTGCACGGGGAAGGGGCGCAGCAGCAACGCGCCGGCTGGCCACGCACCCCTTCCCCTCCTGGTGAACGCCCACCCTCAGCGCAGCAGGCCGAGGCAAGAACACACTGACCGCGCGTTTCACAGCTGGGGAACAAAGATTTTGCAGCACGACTGGAGAGCCACCGCCAGGTGTTCCCCGAGCGGCCGGGAGCACAGGTTCGTGGCCCACGACGTACGCACTCAGTCGCGACCACCGCCCCCCCGGGCTGGTTCCCATGCTGCTAGTCACCCACTTCTCTCCTTTGCCTTTTTGTTTTTACCTGAGTTGAAAAATAAACCCAACCTTGCATTCAGGCTAGCCTTGCCGGTTACCCTCCACTGCCCTCCGCTCTCCACCCTCCTTGTGCTGGCAGAGGCACTTTGTGCCACAGGGACCGTGGGGTCCCCACGCTCGAGTGCCACTGTGGGGAAGTGGCCGAGGACCTGCACACAGGGTCCCAGAACCTGCCGGAGCCGTGCCCCAATCCCTCCTACCTGCGTCCCATACAAAGCCCACTGAAATCCAGCGGGAGGCCCACGGTCACCAAGCCTAGACTGATGGACAGGGCCCGGTGGCCAGCTTCTCAAATGCGTGGAGGCTACAACTGGGACCAGACTCTGAGAGCGCGCTCGGTGCCGGGCCTCATGGCTCACACAAGGATGCAGCCAGAGCCCAAGCTGGGGATGCTCACATCCCAGCAGGATGCGCAAAGATGGGACGGGGAGGGGAACAAAAGGAAAGGGGTGAAAGGAAGAACTCCCCTGACTAGAGACTGCCACAGGCAGAGCCTCCTGGCTCCTTGCATAAAACCAAACCAAGAGCATCTTTGTTTCTCCCAGGCTCGCGTGGGTGCAGCCTGATTTCTTTGTCATGAGGCATTGCTGCCTCTGGGGGAAGTGTTTGCCTCCCCCACGGTAAACACTGCGGAGCTCAAGGCAGACGGCAGGAACGGCAGCGACACAGCCTGCCCGTCTCCCTGCCCCTCCGAGCGTGCGCTCCCACGGGAGCCAGAGCCGCCCTCCCGCTCCTAACAGAAGACCAGGCAGGGCCTGCCCCGATTCTCTTCCAGGGACAAGCGGATTTAAATGAAAATAAGATGCAGATGTTCAGATCTTTGGTTAATCACTGAAGACGAATGCGGAGCTGAAGAGCTAGAGCGAGGAGCCCCTGGGCCTAGTGTTGAAGCTCACCAGCACCACGCACTGGGAGAAGGGTGCTTCCACTCTCAGGAGCAGCATGTATCAGACTACGGCAATTTGTTTTCACAGATGTGGCACTTTAAGGAAAAGGAGAGGGCAAAGGAAGCATCGGACGGGAGCCCCCGACCCCTTGCTGAACGTGCCGCCTTCCCCTCCCGGCCTTCACTTGTTCTCGATCAGCGTCTGGACCTTGTACACGAGGTCCCGGGCGAGCTTCAGGATCATCTTGGTGTTGTGCCGCTCAGCCATTTCTGGAACGTGGGAGGAAACGGGGTTAACGACCCAACCCAACTGCTCGGTGTCTTGAGGGGCACTCGCAGCCCCCAAGGTCACATCTCTGCTCACTTCACTGGTTTCAGCAGGGGCTTGAGCCCATCCCAGCAGGTCCCGAGCCCTTGGACACGTTTCTGCCCTGACCCTGTAATGAGTCGTGAACTAAATCGTCCCTGTGGGGACTAACCCTTGTAGGGAAACGTGGCCATACTGTGATCAAGGAAACAGCAGCACAGAGCAACTACTCCCAGGCTCTGGAGTGAGACAGAGTCCATGCGAACCCACGCTCTGAACTCCAGGCCCAGCCGCCCATTCCCCAGCGCAGCCTTGCCCTGTCTTGCTAAAGGCCCCTCATCCATGCAGCCGAACGCGGGACCTCGGCACAAGCCTCTGCGCGCCGCAGGCCAGCCCCCTGCCCCCTGGGCCATACCGTTGAAGAACTTGATGATGTCGGTGAAGTCCATGTTGTTCTCCAGGATGATGTCCCGGTACATCTCCACCAGGGCCAGGGCAATGAAGAGGACGTAGTGCGAAGAGGAGACACGCGCCGCTGCCCAGATGGTCTCCCAGACAGAGAAGACATCATCGTACACCAGCTCTGCTCAAACAGGAGAGACAGCCACAGCTGAGCCAGGGCCTCCTGGGAAACCCCCTCGTAGGTCCCATCCTGGGGAGGTCTCAGGCCATTGGTGAGAGGGTTTCCATGTCAAAGGGCAGGACACGGGAGAGGATCGCAGCACGGAGCCCAGGCGAGCTGAGAAGAGCCTCGCGCACCAGGCACGATCAGGCAAGCCCAGGGGCTGTCCAGAGGGGATGCCACACGGCAGGGGGACCCTAGGGCAGATGCCCGCCCACCCAGCCCGCACCTCGCTTGAAGTCCAGGAGGAACCATCGATAGCAGAAGTAGAAGTGGGTGTAGTCACCGTTCTGGTGCATCAGCTCGAAGAGCTCCGAGTCCAGGATCTGTCCCAGGAAACCAAAAGAGAGCCCAGGACCCACTGAGTGCTAGCGATGCCTCCTGGAGCCCCACCTCTGCCTTCTGCCACTCCTCTGGACGCCCGTCATGCTCTCCTCTGGAGTCTTCTCCCGCAGGCCCTCCTTGCACTCCCCAGGGCTCTGCCTCCACACCTCTTCCCCCAAGCCCAGCCACTGAGCTCCCTGCTAGCCCGAGCAGGCCACCCAACAGGCCATTGTCACTGCCGCTCCGTGGGCCCCGTACCTGGATCAAAGACCGCATGTTCGCAAAGTGGGTGTCCATAGCCCCCCCGTGAGGGAAGTTCTGGTTCATCCTTTTCATCAGCTCTGTGAAGCAGCTGAAAGCGAGCGCCTCTGCAGGGGGCAAGAGGGGGGAATGTCACAGCCCTGCTGCATGGAGGTGTCCCTGTGTCAGCATGCACATATGAATGACACGCTAATACATGGAGACCAGCAGGGGTGTCCATGCGCACACGCGTGAATGCACCCCACCCGAGTGCCCAAGAGTCCACGGGCTCCCTTGTTGACCTCCTCTCCAGGGGACACACCAAGCAATGAGCTGGGGGGACCAAGTTTTCTCCTCTAGCAAAAGATGGAGTGAAGGTCAGCCCAGTGGAGCAGGGGAAGCTTGACCGGTGCCCAGCAGCCCTGTTTGGGAGCCAGATGGAGGCACAGCAGCGGTCTACAGTATCCTGCAAGTAGCCGTGCCCAACTGCAGAGTGGGATGACCCCAACTCGCAGGGGTCTGACCAGCGAGCTCCCCGTCACCTTCATCCCTGCACCTCCACCTCTTAATGCTAAGCAGCCCACTCACCATCATCCAGAACAACCAGGAGCGGTGCCAGCAGGTCACACATCCCCTGCACGTATCCGATCTCAATGTGCTGCCAGATGTAGCTAGAGGAGACAGTGGGGGGACGGGACATGAGCTCTCCACCAGTGCCAGGCTAGGCATCCCTGCCTGTCACACCCTCGGGAAGGAGGGGAAACTCCAAGGGGCAGGTGCCTTCTGGGGCAGAGCACTTAGCAATCGCCAGCCTGTCCCAGCGATCCCACATGGCCAAAGCCTGATGCCCTGGAGCCCAATGCCCTATCGCATCATGCCACCATTACCAGTGCTGGGTCCAGGCAGGGAGAACCAGACCCCAAGGTCCCCCATCCCCATCCCTGGTAAGCACAGACCATGGCAATGCAAGCAAGAGCCTGGCCTCCTCCTTTCTCTGACCCCAGCAGGCTGGAAAGGAGCCCCCAGCATGGCACTGCTGTAGGGCTGTACTCTGGCTGCCCAGCTCTGGGGTGCCCTAGGGCTGTAGTCTCAGTGGCACCCAGGAGGCGGTGGTGTGACCCACAGGTCACTGAAAGGATCACAGCTGCCCCAGGGCTGATGGAGCTTGCTGCATCCTCTCCACTTCCTTGGGGGCTGAAGCCACAGCCATTCTCCCTGTGTCTGGGGAATGCCCTCCACTGCCCCACGCTGCACCCCCTTACTCCAGCCTCCCTAGAGAGCCTGAGGGTGCATGCTTGGCTGGACATGAAGTGTGCAGCCCCAGCAGTGCTCCCAGCCCTGCCAGCCTGCTAAGGACAGAGGGCCTTAGGCCAGCATGGCAAGATGGAAGCTAAGTTCCTTCCCTGTATTGCTAACTCCTGCAGCTTTCCCTTTCCCCTGCCATGCCCACTGTCGGCCGTGCTGGCTCTGCTCCCGCATTCCCAGCAGGTCAGAGGACATGTGAGGCTAACTAATTAGATGCCGGTGCCTGATGAAGCAGCTTGGAGGGCTGGCCTGCTGGGCCTTGCCCGAGATGAAGAGGAGCATCCTCCACTTTGGCCAATCTACGCTGAGCTGTGCAGCGTGTGGGAATGGGAGATTCATAGCAGAAAGGCACAATGCAATTGCTGGACCCTGTGAGCAGCAGGTGCTTTCAGGCTGCTGCCACTGTTTCCTGTGCCGGTGGAGCAGGTCTGTTACTGACATGGCCAAGCACGTCACAATCCCCTGTGTTAAGGCCCTGACGCTAGGGTGTGCTGGGGTGGGAGAGCTGTATGGCGCTGTGGAGAGCTGTAATCAAAGGATGGGGTTGCAACCAACCCCTTTGCCCTGCGGCTCCCTCCAACCTGAGCCCCGTTTGCGGCCCTCCCATGTGTTGGTCTGGGAGCCGGCCCCTGCCCCTGCCCGTGCCCCTGCCCCAGGAGCTACCTGCACATGATGTTGCGCAGCTTCTCGAGGTTGGCAGGTGTGAAGTACCAGTAGTTACGGTCACAGCGCTGCACGTCCTTCTCGATGCGGTGCAGGTTCACTGTGTACATGTCCAGCAGCTCCGGCTGCAGAGACAGGGCAGAAATCGCACAGGCCGAACCCATCCAGCCCCTTCCCCATGCCCGGGCTCCACACGGCCTGGGCATCACCCTCTCTGCACAGAGGTGTAGGGATTAATCACGCTGCATTAAACTGTGGAGGCGGCAGAGAAGGTCTCGCAGACCAACTTCAGGGACCTGGGGAAGTGCCTCTGCCAAGGGACCAAATGAGAGCTGGGCACCCTGGGGGGGTGATGAAACCCCCAGCCAGATACTCACAGAATAGGTGACCCCGGAGGAGGAAACAGGAGACACCTCACTGTGAGCCAGCTCCGCCACCACCAGCGAGTCTAGTTGCGGGTACAGGCTCTCCATCTCTGGCTCCTCGGAGAGGTTGTCCTCGCTTCCCACTAAGCTCTGCTTTTCGGCTTCACTGTCAGCCCAGCTTTCCACCACAGAAAGGGCCACGGCCTCGTGGCTCCCGCCAATGGGGAGAAAGTCCAAGCTGCCATCAATGGGGAACTCCTCTTCCAGACTGTCCTGGCCCTGCAGATCCTCACCGGGCAGCTGCTCCTCTGCTGGGGCACCATCCGAGCGCTCCTGTTTTGGCACGCCGGCTTCACTGGGCTTCACCAGGTGGCAAGTTGTGGCTTTGCTGGTCTCCGTCCCGCTGTCCTCCGTGCTGAAGCTACGCTCCGAATAGCCTGACGTGATGGAGAAGTTCTGGGAGGAAGGGTGCCCAGAGTCGGGCGAGCACATCCCGTTGGGCACCATCCCGTTGGGGATCTTGGCCTGCTTGCCATCATCTAGTGGGACGTCCACTTCTGTCTGCTCCACCTCATCCACCGATTCAAACACCTGCGGGAACAACCAGGAGAAAGGCTCTGAGCCTGGGAAACCCTCTGTTTTCACCCTCAGCCTGTGACACAGCTCCTGGACCCCAACCCCCAGGGGGGACACAGCCCTGCTCCGGAAAGGGACTGGACTGGAGACAATCTCTTCCTGCCTGGGCAAGTGGCTCTCGCTTGTATTCAGAGACACGCACTGAGGAGGTTTAGTGCTTTCTGTACATGAAAACACCTGGGAGAAGTGGGGGGAAGGGAGGGGGAGAAAAGGAGAGAGAGATAGGTCTGTCCTGCACATCTCTCAATAGCCTGGGGTTTGATGTCGTCAGCCACAGATGAGAGGCAGGAGCTGGCAATGTCCTTTTAGCCATCATTTTCCAGAGCAGACTTTCCTGCCTCACAGACAGGGCCAGGCTACGCCTGGATGGCTGGAGAAGGTCCCCTCTGAACGCGAGCCACCGCAGAAGGCAGCACCCCGGCGTCCAGGTGCCTGGGATTCCACCCGACAAATCCACATCACCCCAAGCACGGGGAGGGCAGCAGTGCTGTCCACATTCACAGTCTAGGGAGGGGAACATCACATGCAGGGACCAAGGTCTCTGCTCCAAGGACACAACTGGGTGCTCTGGCTATCGCAGCCTGTGCAGTGCCATCAGCATTGCAGCAGTGCAGCTGCACGTGACTGCAAAGCATCTGGACCGACTCAGGCTGTGCCTGGATTTGGCTCCATCTCTCTCTCGTCTGCCCAATGTCGGCATCAGCTACAGAGAGAGCAATGAGCAGCTGTGTCCCACTTATAGCCAGATCCCTGAGGGACTTTCCCTGCACAGAGGCGGTCCAGTGTGTCCTGGCCTGGCCCAGTGTGTCCAGCCATCCAGAAAACTTAGTATCTCTGGCCAGGTTTCCTTTTGTGTCTGCAAACTGCAGGTCTCCTCTGTGGACCTGAGCAGGTTCCACAATGCACATCCACAGCACCAAAGGCCTCAGCCATCCAGCCAGCAGCGGCTTGGGGCTGTTTCTTTGCGTGCTAATGAAAAAAGACGTCATCTATATTTAGCAGCAGCGTTATTTAAGCGTGAAGCAAATGACTGCATATACAAATCAGCCCAAGGCAACAAACCTTGCAGCTAGCAAGTCCCACGTGAGAGCAGATGTTTTGTGTAGGGCCCACATGGGGACAGGGTGCAGAGATCAAGGCCCATCTAGCAATGCGCCGCCTGACCCTGTGGCCTTCAGAGGCAGCCCGAGCTGTTTAACCCAGCTCCCTGTAAGGTGGGCATCCCCAAAACAAGCTCGCACAAAGGGAATGTGGAGGCTTGGTCCATCGGCTCAAGCTGAAGGAGGTCTGGGCTGGGGCAGGGTCAGCCCCACAGCTCTGCCCCTTACCTGCGTGCTGGAGCTGGAATCACTCTGCAGCCGGGCATGGTTTTGCCTGTCAGAGCTGCAGCTCTGGGAAGACTGCAATAGAGAGGAGGGGAACAGGGTGAGGGGAAGGGTAAAACGCAGCCTGGGCCCCGAAGGGGAGTGAAGGCCGCAGCACCCAGCAGGTCAATGTACAAGGATCAGGGGGAGACCACTCCTAATAAACACCTTTCTTCAACCAGAAGGGATCACAGAGCCTCGGGTCCATATAGCCCTGCAGGCTA
Organism: Caiman crocodilus; assembly: GCA_030014935.1. Lineage (NCBI taxonomy): Eukaryota > Metazoa > Chordata > Crocodylia > Alligatoridae > Caiman > Caiman crocodilus. The sequence continues at coordinate 25,405,610 of JAGPOW010001167.1, read as the reverse complement.
TGGATCCACACAGCCCAGCAGGCTGCCCCTACAGTGGCAGCCCCTCACTGCTAGAGAAGATGACCCCAACAGAGTCCAGCCCAAGTACTCTCACGCCGCATGCCTGGGGCCAAGGTGAACAGTTTTATGCTGGCCTTTAGCAGCCCCAACTAGCTCCACAGAGGGCAGGCCCTGCAAATCCCTCTCTGATTTGGCAGTGAAGGGATTCATCCCACTGTGCTTCACACAAGACATGGATTTACAGGCTCTGCCTCAATCCTCCTCTATAAAGAAGTGACTTCAAGGCCAAGTGCTGCTGTGTCAGAGACCTGGTCCCAAAAGGTGGGCTACAAAGTAAGAGCAACATCTCCTGCCTTTGCGCTGGTGCAGAGGAAGCAGTGGTGGCAGGAACGGGGGTTTGCTGCCGCTTTATACCCACACATCTCTGCAGCTACTGCTGATCTCCCCCAGGGCCCAATTTAGCTGCTGGCCATGCTCGTCATCCACCTGCGTCAGCCGCAGCGAGGCACCCAGGCGCAGCATCTTTGGAGGATTACTGGTGAGAAAGACCAGCATGGGCAGGACAGGGCTCGGGGCTGGGACCAGCCAGCTGTCTGCACCCCAAGCTGGTAGCTTGCGGGCTGGGGAAGGGCAAGAGCTCTTCCTTTGGTCACCAGCCAGGCTGTCCCAGCTCGCTCCCATTCATGTCTCCTGCCCAGCCTCACTGGTCTCCGCCTCGGTCCAACACACACTGGCCAAAAGCACCCACATGCGTCTTCAGGAGGGCGTTGGAGGAACTCTAAGGGGAGTAGCCCGACAGCTCAGGCAACTTGCACTGGGGCTCGTCTGGCCTCACCTCGTTGCTGATGGTTGAATCTCTGTGCATCATCTTCTGAATGTGGGAATCCAGGCTGGCCCCAGACGAGCACTTGGCCAGAGCTGCAGCATGGGACTCCTTCTCCCTCTGCCGCACGATGGCCTCGCAGCCCAGCCACTCTGCCATGGTTTGCTCGTAGCAGGCCCGGACCTGCTCATCCACCTGCAGCAGCCAGAGAAAGCAAGTCTGCCTGGCAGCCCCTCCACGCCCCCCTGGACCACACACACCCTCCGCACTTGGGCAAGGGGGGAGCTGGCACTGCCGAGCTGAGCACAGCTTCCACAGACATCTTGGCAGTGCTACAGGTCCTCTGCGTACCACAGAGGACAGGGGACCTGAAGCTGGACCTCCCTGCCCAAGGCAGTACCAAGCAGCTGAGCCAAGTGTTGTTTGGAGGAGATCTGTCTGCAGCTGGACGGGAGCATTTTGACTCCCTGTTCACAGTCCCCTGGCCTTTCCCCTGTCCCCAGCTGTCAGAGCTGCAGAGGCTGTGACGGTGGGTTCATCAGAGCCCAGCCTTTCCTATGGGCAGGGAAGGGATGCAGCTGTAAATGGGCAGACTGTTCTTTCTGCACAGGGCCCAGGCACCCATCTGGTTCTCCCACTGGCCATGAGAGCGCCTCCTACCCCCCCAAAGTTCATCCCAGCACTCCCCACTGACAGACCAACCTCCTTCTGCTCCGCCTCCGTCATCCCAAACTGGTAGTGGCCCAGAAGGAAAGGCCACACAGCTCTCCGGATCTCGTGCTGGATCCCACCGTAGTATACCAGCCGCAGCAGCTCCTGCTCCTCGTAGCTCTGCGGAGGAAGCTCTGAGTCATGGAGGGGCACTGGGCAAGTGGGACGTGTGCTTCAGGGCGAGTGCAGTCCCCTCCACCCTGATCCCAGCCTTGCTGCTGCCAGAAGTGCTTCCTGATCCCCCAAAAGCCTGACACCGGTGGAAGGCTACAGGAGACTGCTGCCACCGCATCCTCTAGCCTTGCTGACGTCTGAACCCTAGCTCTGCTGGCAATCCTAGTGGTGCTGCGCTGCCGACAGAATTGGGGACAAGGCCATAAAGCTAGATCAGAGCCTGGGGCTTCCCCTCTCATCTCTCTGGGAGACGGACTGCTCTTCTCTGCCACAGAAGAGCCCAGCAGCCTTGGGCAAGTCACCTGACTTCGCCTTGCTCCTCTCACGGTACCAGTAAGCCATACAGGTAAAACGCTCCCTGGCAACAGGACATGTCTGAATCAGTTCAATAGTTCCTGGAATGTGTTGTGACAGCTTGGACAGGAGGCGAAGGGTTAGTTATTATTAATTATCAGCGTTATGGCATGGCAGAGAGAGACAGCCGGGAGAGCTGGCAACACTGCATTTGTCAGCGGGGGAATAACCAAGGGAAGCCAATTCCTCACAATGGAGGTGGCAACCCACAGCTCGTTCCTGGTTCCAGCAGGCGAACAGGGGCCGCGTTCTCCTGCAGTGGAGTGTTTGGTGCTCATGACGGAGGGTGGACACAGGGCCCTGCATCCTGGGTGCTTCCTATACACCAAATGCCCTGGAAGGGGCCCCATACCGTGCTGTCCTGCAGGTACTTCTGCCAGATCTCAGCCGTCAGCCCCGAGCTGGCGCTGCAGGGCACGTCAGGAGACACAATGTTGTGGTTCACCAGTGCGGACAGGTGGGTGCGCACTGTGGAAAGGTGTCGGCAGTACGCCAGCCCTGCAGCCGGGGGAAGCAAGGACACAGGCACTTGGGACCCGGGTTGCCAGTCAGAGGGGCCCAGGGGAGCCCTGGGACATCATCAGGCCTGTCTGCCCACCCTGCACGGTGACAGCTTAGTCCCCAACAGAGATCCTTGAGCTATTTTTCCCCTTGTCTAACATGAAGAGCTATGAACAAGGCATCTCTCCCACCCCCAGTGTATCACTGCACAGCCAGGGCATGAGACATCTAGGCTAGGGACCCTCCAAATGCTCCCTGCATGCAACATGCAGGCAGCAGCCAAAGGTACCCACGTCCTGCTGGCAATATCAGCTGGATCAACCAGGCCTGGTCCTCCCCCCTGCCCCCAAGAGCCTCAAGAGAAGTTGGCTGAGAGAGATACTCACAGCCATAGAAGGCCCGGGAGAGGATCTGGTACTTCATATTGTCACACAGGAGCTTCAGTGGGGCCCTGCCAAAGCAGAAAGGAGCCGTCAGGCCCTGGGAGGGGAAACACTGCAACTGCTGCCCCCACCGCGGCGCACCGCCCTGGCCCGAGCCCTCTCTGCACAGACCCCTGGCAGCTCGCTCCCACCCGGAGCAAAGCCCCCGGTGGAGACCGCTGCGTGCATCTCACCCGTGGCAGCAGGAAAGGGGGAGACTTTCCACTCTGGCTTGTTCATCCCGAACCAGTGGCAGGGCAGGGAGCCCAGTTGCCAGCTCTCCCAGGACCCCTCCAAGCCACGGGTACATTCAAACACACGTTTGCTGTGGTCTCTCCCATACTATGGGCAGGCTGATGCAAGAACCTGGCAGCCCCAAGCACTAGCTCCACATTAGAGAAGGGGAAATGTAGGCACCAGCATTCTCAAGGGAAAGCAGCTTCCACCCCTTAGCAAAGCTTGGTGGGGTCTGGGGCATGGCTTCAGGAAAATCCCAGCCTTGGCTACCTGCCCAGAGCTGCAGAGGGCATCGGTGGTGAGTCACTGGCTCCAAGTCCTGTGCTCACACCTCCAGCCCTGCCTTTGAGTCTGCAATGGATAAGGCTAACGCTAACCCCACTGGGACATTCAGCCCTGCCTCACCAGTGAACTCTCCTGCCCTCCCTGAACAGGATGAAACAGTGCCAGGCACAGCCGTGATTCTGCTACAGGGACCTCATCACGTCCACATGGGTGCCCCATTCCTCAGCCCACCTGGGACATGCCAGAGCCCCTTATCCCTGACCTCAGGGGGATCTCGCCTGCCTGCCGGCAGCACCCACTGTACCTCTCATGGTTGCATCCATTGGCAGGGCCACCATCCGAGGAGCCGCTCTGGGAGCAGGAGGAGCAGGAGGACTTGCGGGTGCTGGGCTGCCACATGGATGGCAGGCCACTGCCCTGCGTGTCGATCAGGTCCTGGGGGACTGCAAAAGAGTGGGGAGAGAGCCGTCACTGACAGCTGCAAGAGCCCCCACGGGCTGGGCACTTGGCCACTGCCACGCTAAGGGACACGCAGGGAATCTGATTGGACAGCAACAGCCCACAGCGTCCCCAGAGAGAAGGCTCCTCAGCACCCGAAGCTACAGCACTCTTGGGAGAAAGGAACAAATGGGGGAGCATTAGTGAGTGAAAGAGAGAAGCGTCAGCCATGCCTAGACCCCACCTGCCACCAAATCACCCTAATGTCCAAGGAAAGACACCCAGGTTGGGAACAAGCGACCGAGCCAAGGTGCATCGGACATGGGACACCACCAAACCCAGCCCCCAAGCATGAGAATGGCCATGGCCCTGGAGAGAGCAGGACAGTGGCAGGAGGAGCTGCCTGTGGTGCCAGAGAAAAGTCAAGGGGGAAGAGACTGAGGAAGAACCAGATCAATTAAGATGTCCCCAGCAGCGTGAAGGAGCAGCAGGACACAGTGCCCGCCATGCTGTCACTTACTACACACCCACCAAGACTCGGCACGGTCCCTTGCCACGGTGCTGCTGGCTGATTCAATGTGCAGGGCAATCCCGGCTCTACTGATTCCCTGGGGATTCACTGGCTTCCCGCACTGAGCCCTGCCTGCTCCAGGCCACCCCACAGCTCTGTGGCCATCCTCCCTCTCTGACCTGGGGTCCCTGGCCACTTGGCTATAGCCACCTCTGAGCAGACAGAGACAGGCAAGCCAGACCAAAGGCGAGGCGTGGAAGAAAGCACAGCTGACGCAGGACAGGAATCCAGCCCGGCCTTGGGAAAGGCTAGGGCACACCATGTAATACCTGCTGGCCCTCCACGAGGGCAGCACTCCTGCAGTGACTGACCTTCGCAACGCACCCAAGGAGAAGCCTGCAGGGAGGTTCCTACCAGAGTTCTCCCCACCTAACGCTGGAAAGGGGTGCAGCAGACTGGCACCCTGAGAGGTCTGCCGGAGCTAGGGTATGCCTTCTCGATGAGAGCCCACAAGTGACAACATGGACAGAGCAACAGAACCAACATGGATGGCAACAACATTACACTGGCACTGCTTGGCCCCCGGCAGGGCCAGGAGAGGATGGGGTCCGGTGCAGAGGTTCAGAGACCATTTGGGAATCACCACAACCTTCCTGGTGGCAGGCGTCCTCAGGGTCCTCTGACTCCCAAAGGCAATGGAGGTGGCAGGTGAAGCAAGGGAAGGGTGAGAACGATGGTTAACAGCAACTACAGATGTGGAGACAGGATGAAGGCACAAGTGAGTGGGAGCAGGGGGGCTGCCAGCACGGGGGTATCAGCCAGCACGCCGTGGGCAGACGTCCTGCCCACGACAGGTGATGAGAACTCGGCCAGGCGAGCTCCGACCACCAGCCTAAGGGGGAATTCTGCCCCCAGCACGGCACGCTCGAGTGACTCAGAATAAGCCCGAGGAAAGAAGATCCTCTACTGATGGTTTTGGTCTTAACTGCAGTTTTATCTGGGACTTAGGCCAGCAAGTTACCAGAGTCAAGCACGGGAGAACCTGGATGTGATTCTGCGGCCTGCGGCACAGAGGCAGGAGTCAGAAATCTCTGGTTCTTGATGTGTTTCTATAAGCTCTCCTGGCTTCCTCCCTGTGGGACCCCAAGGGTGGCACCTCTGCTATGCAAAACAAAACTAAGAGTGGAAGGGAAGCAGCCACTTGGGCACTTGGGTCAGAGCACGGCATTAAGGTGCGCTGAAATCCAAACAGGATCTGCCTGCCTGATCCTGGGAGGACCAGAGTAGGGGCCAAGCCAGATGGGACAGCCCAAAGGGCACCCCTTGCCTTAGGCTGCTGTCCTGGTGCAGAAGGGGCCTAGCCAGCTCCCAGGCCTGGCCCAAAGGGTTCACCTAAGTGCCTGGTGACTGGCACAGAGGGAAGCGAAGGGCACGTGGATCCAGCAGATCTGTGGAGGGTTCCCTATGGCCCTGCAAACCTTTGCTGGGCAGGGGCCCATGACTCAATCCACAGCCAGAGGTTCAGTGCTTCTCTCTCCCTCCAGACAAAGGGCGCTTGTACGTGCCAAAGCCAGAGTGGGGGAGATGAAGCCTCCTTTGGACGTGACACCCTCCCCAAGGCAATTCCTGGGGCATTTCTCTTAGTGATGTCCCCAACAATTCACACCCCAGGGACCAGGCTGTGCTGCCTGACCCTTGCCCCACCATGCACACTTACTGAACTCGGACTGCGTGCCAGGGTATATGATCCTGAAGACATAGTCTGTGGCTTCGTCATCTTCCTTGTCAGAGGCTGACTCAGAAGAGCCCTGGGGACTTCGCTTCCTCAGCTTGGGAAATACTTTCCCCTAAACAGAGAAGAGCAGCTGCTTACCACATCGTTGGCTATGGCTACAGTCAGGGTGAGCACAATCACTGCCTCGCCATTGAAAACAGGTGTCATAAACACCGCCCCGCACTGGGCGTTTCAACACCCTCAGTACTGGAGGATCCCCCTGCCCGAGAGAAAAACCATATACGCCCTTTGGCAGGCATAATATGCCCTGGCTTCGTGACACAGCTCTGGTGGCTGGCATGGTCTGTGGAGACCACAGACCGCCATTCAGCTCGTGGTGGGTCACTGCCTGCTAAGACCAGCAGCTGGGCCACTGTGGTACAACAGTGGCATGTCGGTGGATAAGCGGGAAGGGCAGCAGCCACCTGCTTTGCACAATGCAAGTGAGAGGTGACCCTCAGGCTCCAGGAAAACTGCCCATCAGCTTGACTCTGCTGCGTTAGGTGAGCTTCCCAAACTAGGGGAACATGGACCCCTGTCCAGAGGGCTGGCATCAAGCATCGCTGAACTCCCACTTGAACCCTGCACACTCAAAGGGTGCCTAGGTTTGGCGCCAGCCCCGTGGAGAAGGTGCACTTCAGACTGAACGACAGGCTCCCCAGCACTGACAAGTGCACGGACGGTAATGAACCAGGGCTCAGCAACACCTGTCGCGACTGCTCCCTCGAGGGGACCACAGTCCCTGGGGGGTGCAAGACAGTGAAGGCCAAGGTCTTGAAGGGCCAGCTCTTATCCACAAGTCACGGCCTGCCTTTTGAAGGGGATGTGGGTCATGTCCCCATCATGCCTGGCTGTGGTCCAGCACAAAACTCCTCACATGCTAGATCCAGCAGTCTTTAGAGCTGGATGCAGGGGGCTCTTTCATCGAAGTCTCTTCTGAGAGGCCTCATGAAGAAGGCTACAGCTCCGTGTCGTCAGAGCTGGCAAGGAGCCTGCATGCCTCAGGGACTGGGGCAAACGCATGGCTACCAAGCCACCACACCTGAAATCAAAGCCCTCACCTTTCCCCTCTGCGACCAGAGAGGGGGATCCAGCTGCCCGTGAGGAAGGAGGCCATTTTCGAGGCAGGAGAGAAACTGCAGCAGGTGCCCTCCTCTGGGGAACCGGAGTGGAGGCCTCTGAATCCCATCCTGGCTCACCAAAACCACTGTCCCACCGCTGTCTACTATTAGCAACAGGAACGAGAGCAGAGGAGACACAGAACACAGGAGTCAGGAGATAGGCCAGGACACGCTCAGCCAGGGGAGGTCATCTCACACTTCGAGGGAGGGAGGGAGAACAGGAGCTCAGCCACCCCACACCAGCCCGGTGCTCTGCAAACCAAGGGAACTGCAGCGAAGCAAAGCCCTTGCCTCTCACAGCACCCCCTCCATCACCCAGCTTACCCTGCTGGTGGCAGTGCAGGTAGACGATCTCTTCCAGGCGAATGGTCATGGCATAGTCCCAGTACACGCTGGAAGGGGAAAAGAGAGAGACCTCAGTGGAGCCCTACACTCGGTGCCTTCTCCACTGCCCCACTCGCCGGCCTGGCCTCCTGACTCGTTCACACCTTCGAAGGCAAGAGACGCGGGCCTGATCCCCAGCCAGAGGACACCAGTCAATGAGAGCTGCACCCATTCGCATGACAGAGGATGCTGCTCTGAGCTTCACCAAACTCCTCCGAGGGAGCAGAAGGTTTCAGAGGGCTCTGGAGAGGAGAACAGCCACCTGGTCCTGCCAGGAGGACAGGGTGGGATGGCCATCATGCCCCTGCAGAAACACCTCTTCTCTCTGCTTCCCCCCGCCTTCAAAAAAGCAGCTCAGCAAAACTGGGCTGGGCTAAAGCCAGTCCTGCCTGACTGGGGCCATGTCTCTGCTTCAGCATCCTTCCCAGCTGGAGGCTGCCATGGCCACATGCACCGGGGGCTCTGGGTCCCCTGGCTGCTGGGACACTCTGGAAAGCAATCAACACTCTGCTCCTTGCTGCGGCTGGTCAATGCCTCCTGGGAGGTCTGCAACAGCAGCTCTGCACCCTGGAGCCCTGCACAGGTCCTGAAGGACAGGATAAGGGAGGGAGGGGGCACGTCCCCAGGGGTGGGCATACTTACTTTGCAGTCTGACCTCTATCTCCCTCCGTCGGGCCTGGACACTGGGAAGTTTTAGAAATTAGGCTGAAGCCCAAGCCAAGAACTCAGCAAAGCAGCCCAGAGGTGAAAGAAAGCGTTGCAGTGGGAAGTAAGCCACCGAACACCCCCCACCCCAACAGCATAGGGCAACAGGGAGACGGGAAGGGAAGGAATTAAAGTGAGAAACAGAGACAAGGGTTGGGAAAAGAGAAGAAAGATGAGTTACACGCAAACAATCCTTATCTCCAGACCAGGGAGAGCCCTGCAGGTCACTTCTGCATGCAGGTCTCCTGCTAGAGAAACCTCTGCAGACCAGCTCCCTTCCAGGATGACCAGCTCTAGCACTGGGCAGTCCCGAGGAAGGCCGCTAGTGGCTGTTGTGCAGTCCAGGCTGAGGTCCTGATACCAGAAGGGAGTTGCGGGGAGAAGCTGAATGCCAGGGCCCAGCACAATCCATGGACATTGTGCGGACATGGGTGTCACCAGCCCACCCAGCAGGTTCCACGTGGAGAGGCCTGTGGGACCCTGCTCAGGGACCCCATCCTCAACAAAGAGATGGCAGGAGAGACACTGTGGGGCTGCTATGAGTCCACGACTCAGGTGGTGGAAGCTACAGCCCCAGGAGGGAAAGGCCCTGTCCCAAGGCCAGGTGAGTCCTGATGTGCCTCAGCCTTTCTACCACTGCCCTGAGCAGGCTGCTCCAGCTATTGCCTCCTCTCCCTAGACACCTGCCCCGTGTGTCTGCTTGAAACCCCCCAGACTAACGCTGGCAGTGACACGAGGGGCCCAGGCTCAGTGCACTCCAGGTCTGCTCCACCAGGACTCTCTTGGACAGAGCAAACCATCACCCATGGCCAGGGCACAGCCCCTCACTGAACGTCCTGGCTGGGCACAGCCCCATGGAGACAGATCCCTCAGCCTCTCCTCTTTGCCCCCCACAGCTCATCTCTCCCCTGCGCTCTCCCCAGCCTCCTTCCTGCTCTCCCTCTGCTACTGCCTTCAGCTCCTGGATGATGGCCAGTCAGCCAGGGGAGCCCTTCCTGGACGGACTCCAGCAGAGACCAGCACATAGCTGGAACCAGATTCCCCCAGCGGGCCTGGAAGGGGAGCTGTTCCTCCTCTACACTAAGCTGCAGTTCAGAGGCAATCCAGCAACCTCCGTTCAACAGTCCAGCAAAGTCCGGGAGAGGCTGGGTCCTGGAGGGGCACCCAGCAGGACATTTCCTTTTCCCCTCTCTCCTCACCCGGGTGCTGACTGGGTCCTGCCCTTGCAGCAAGTCACCTTTTCTCGTAGTCCAGGTCTCCCACGGAGCCATTCATGAGCTGGTTGGGAGTCCACTTCAGTGTCATGATGTCTGCTGTTTGGTGCAGGGACAGGTACCCTGGGATTGCCTCCATGTCATCTCGCTGGAGGAAGAGAAGGGGAAGAAATGGCCTTTCAGGATGGCAAGGGTGGGGGTCGCAGGCTGAGGAAGGAACCGTCTGAGCCACATCACAATCACGTACTGTCCCGCAGCTGTGCCTGATGCCCTTGAAACGCTTCACGCCTCAGTCCAATGCAGCAGACAGGCGAGTGCAAAACCCTTTATGCAATACAGACACACCCCACAAAATGCTGCTGCCGTCAGGGCAGACCAACACCAACGCTGGGTCCGAGGTGCCAGGCCAGCTGAGACTCACTGCCACAGCTACACGCAGCAGCTTGATCTCCCTGCTTTGAGGTCGCAGAGCTGCCCAAGGAGCAAGCTCGAGAGCAAGACAGCAGTGCTAAGGAAGCGCTCCCTCTCCCCGTGTCAGTGACTCTGCAGAGCGCGCTCATGCCAATCAGTGCAGTGTCCCCGTGGGCTGGCAAGACCTCGGCCTCCACGCAGTTTGGGTGGTCCAGGAGGACAGAGCTGTGTCTGTTGGGCCCAGCTCAGCGACTCTGCACTATGACTCCAGGAAGGGCAAGCTGCACCCCAAGACCTCAGCTCCAGAGCTGTTGTTTTGAAGTAACAGAGTCCTACTTTTCTAGATCACTTGCAAGCCTCAAATCTCACGCTAAGGACAATCCCCTTCTCCAGCATGGCCTGAATGGGTGGAACTGTTGGAAGAGCCGGCCCCAACAAACAGGTGGACGCTGGCTAGAGAGGCAGAGGCGATGCCCCCTAGACAGAGCAGTTTCCACATCAGCCCCCACCAGCCCCTTCCCTTTCCGGGGCACCTGTGCTGCTTACCGGCTGCACCCTGACGTTGTTCTTGCCGTACAGGAGGGTGGCCCTGGAGTTCTGGTGCAGCGACTCCACATAGTCCCTGGCTGACAATGAAAGCCGGTCGTCCATGCTGCCGCTCGAATGCCTCTTCTGAATCTGGAAAAGGAGGGCTTGTGGGAGCAGGTCCTCTCCTCCTCCTCCTCCCCCTGCCCTTGAAAGACCTCTTTTTTCATAAGCTCGCCTGTCCAAAATGGCTTGTGAGCCATCATGCAACACTGTCATCTCTCTGTCTCCTAAGTCAGTGATTTCCAAGCTTCTGGGACCCTCGACTTTCCCAGCAAGCTGTCACAGCCCCTGGACTTTGAACTGAAAAGGCAGGATGCCTGGTGTGCTCACGGACCAGCTCCTCACCACCCGCCATGGGCCCTCAGCCCCTGCAGACTGTAATCTGGGACCCTCACTCTAGGCCACCAGTTTGACACTGGCCGTAGTCGGCTGTGCGCTGGGGGCCGCTCAGGGCTGTACAAAACCTGCACTGATTGCAGTCACCTGCAGCTGCCTTCCTTGACAGTTCAGAGCCACTGCCTGGCCCCAAAATGCCAGGCTCCATTCTTGCCCCACTAGCCCATGCTCTGGGGCTCCAACATCCCCACCAAGGCCATCACCCTGCACTTCTCTAGCCCCTGCCACGCGAGGATCTCAAAGCACTTTTCAAACCAGCGAGGCTTCCTCTCTCACCCTTACACCCCTGGCGCCCCAACTCACACAGAGAGCAGGGCGCTTGGTGGGGGAGTCCTGGCGGCAGTGCGAGCTGTGAATCCGGTGCCTCTGCACCAGCTCATCGGCAGAGGGGTCAGTCCAGAAGTGATCAGCTGTCTTCATCTTGGTGTATTCCAGCGCACATGGCCCCACTGCACAGGGAGAGGAGCAAGAACTCAGCTGCCGCCTGAGAGCTACGGACCACATCCATCTCCCAGCCACCGAGCGCATGTCTAGACCCGGGTGCACAGGATGTGTGCACAGGGTGAACACAAGGCTCAAAGCAGGCTCTTGTATTGTTCCCAGACTATCAGTGAGCATTGGCAATGAAGGAAACACACCCTCGGCTCTAGAGAAAGTAGCAGAGCTTCATCTGGTCCCATGATATTAGCACAGCAAGCACGGTGGGTTCAAACACGCCCCTGCTCAGCGCCCAGGCAGAGGAGCCAGCCGTGGGTCTGCCCACACTGCACCTGTCAGCACTCGGTGGCAGCTTTGCAGCCAGAGCTCCCAAAGCCCCGTCCCTACACCAGAGACTGCCTGGAGCTGGGAGGAATCTGCAGCCACTGTCTGCCTGTCCCACCCAAGGCGAGCCCTAGTAAGGTGCAGTAAAATCCCTACACACTGACTATGGGGAGCATCTGTCTGGAAAGTCAACTAAGAGAGCAGGTGAAGAGCATAAATGTTACCCAGCAGAGAAGCAAGAATCGGTCCATCTACAGGGTCCATCAGGAGGGCTTCTTTCTCATAATATTTACTGGAGGGAACAAATCGCAGAAGAGAATTACACTCTGAGGGAAGAGTTGTGTGGCAGAGAAGGCTGTTGTGGCTGTTGCCCTGTCCCTCCTGCATCCCTCATGGCTGGTGAGAAAGGACGAGTGGCCATAATGGGCTGTCGAGCTGCCCCGAAGCGGCAGGGCAGTTGGAAATCCTCTTCCAGCTCCTACCTCCACCCTCTGCAGCAGCCTCCGCCTGGCCTGAGCCAAGCCACTGCAGCGAACCACAAGTGGGGACCCCCCAGCATGGCGCTGGCATGCCACTTGTGCCAGAGATGCCCAGGACAGGCAGGTGCCTGACACGAGCTCCGCAACAGTAGAAGGACACACAGGCTAGCAGAATCCTGCCAGCCCAGTAGCAGATAGAGACGGTGAGACATAAGACCCATCTCTGCCAGCTTAGCAGCATCACCAAAACTTGATGGACAGCAGGGCCAGAGTTTGAAATCCAGGGCCATGCACTGAGCTGGGAGAGGAGGAGCATGCTTTGCGCTGGTCCTGCGGCTCACTGCCCTGGAGGATTGCTAAGCCAGGAATGCATGCAACTCGGTCCAGGGACAGTGACTTTACAACAGGCCAGGCTGGGGAACAGCAGCCACCCCCCTCCCCACCTGCACTCACCTGCTGTTCTCAACCAGGTAATGCACAATCTTGTCCAGGACCTTCTCGAAGAGGGCCATGCGAATCCAGAGGTGCTTGACGGCCTGCGGGGACAGGTTCGGCAGCTTCGGCACCTTGCGCACATTCTCCTGGAGGCCTTGCACCTGGTTTCGCCTGCAGGCAGGCAGGGCAGAGGACGGCACAAACGAATTAACCAGACAGCAGCATGGGGCACGTGCTCCAGCCCCCCCCCAAAGGCGGGCCTCTCCTTGGCTGGCTACCAGGCAGTGCTCATACTTCTTTGGCTCTCTTGGGTGTATTTATTAAACTACTGTCTGCTTTGCTGACAGTGCTCTCATCCCCCAGCTTTACCTGGGTCAGGGTAAGGTGCTCTTTTGGACACGAGGCTCGGTAGTTGTACAACAGGGTCATAACATTTAAGAATAGGAAAGACATACTTCTGCCTAGGATGCTCTAAACAGCTATCAGCCAGGACTCTGTTTGAGGAGTTTTTGCTTCATATTCTAGTCCAGCTGTCTGCCTCTGATTGTAAGCCACCCAGAGCCTTTGTGGGGAAGGCCAGCATATAACTCTAACAGGCAGGTAGCTAGATAAGGATGCTCCTGCTGTGAACAGGGTGCTGGACTGGATGACTTCTCGAAGTCCCTTCCAGCCCTGCTATTCTACGGGTCTATGAAAGCCCACCTCTGCATGGGAGCCACTACCCAGGAGCACAGCTCTTGCCCTCTTCCTTGCACCCCCTCTGCCCTGAGGAGGCTGGGGTGAGAGCCAGGACGTGACTTTCATTGCCAATATTGTGGAGATGAAACCTGGCACAAAGGTGCCCCAAAGAACAGGGCTGCATTGAAGCCTGCACACACACGCATCTTTGGGCGTCCTTCAAAATGGTCCTCCTGGGCCAGGGTTTCCAAACTCAGGTGCCTGCAGCTGGGCTCCGGCTCACCCGTACATTACCAAAAGACCACGCGCCACTGTACTTGAGACTCCCTGAGACTGAATGTCACAGCCCAGATCCACGCCCCTCGCCCTCCCCAAGACCCCAGCAGCACGAAAGACAGTGCAGTAACAAGCAAGAGCCTCACGCGGTCTCGATGAGCTGCTCCAGGTCTTGTACCTTCCGGCAAAGCTCTTCGGCCAGCGGGAAGCTCTTGCCCACCTTCATGAAGAGGGCGGCTATCTTGTTGCTGCGCAGGAAGCCCGCCGCCCGCCTCTTCAGCCCGTACAGCACGCAGGCCTCCACGGCCGCTGCAATAAAGCGCAGCAGTGACCCGACGCGCCCACAAGCCCGGGAACTACCCCTCCCCAGCCCAGCTGGCCCGACTCCTTGCCTCCCATTCGCCTTGCATCCCGGCCTCTCCCTACAGCAGGGATGCTCTTGCAGAGCCAGGCTCACGGCCGGCTCCCTGCCCGAGCCCGGGACAGCACCAGGGACCTGGGTGCCTGCCCGCAGCAGCAGAGAGCTTGGGAAGAGGAGTGAACGAGCAGCCTGAGGATAGCAGAGGCAGGGAGCCGGCAGAGCTGGCTCGCACGCAGAACCCGAGCAGCCGAGACGGCCGCCCTGAGAACGCGGATTCTCCTTTACACCAAGCAGCAGAAAAATGAATCTCAGGGCAGACCAAGCCGGCCGAGCTGCTAATTCAGTTTGGCTTCAGCAACTACCGTTACCAAGACAACTGATGACTAGATGGCAGCTGGCAATACATTTTCCAGGCCAGGCTTCATGCAGCACCTGAGCCTCTGGCGCTACCGGAAGGGGATGCAAATCGCTAATTAAAGTCGCCCCGAATCTCCAGGCAACCTTGGCACCCCTACTCGTGCGGGGACCCTGGACAGGAGCGTGTAGGCCTCACTCCGCTGTACAAGCCTCACTCCCTCGACGCCTCAAAACAAACGCGTGCAACAGCCGATGCCATGGCCAGCTGCCTCGGCCGAGTCTCTTGGGAAGGATCCAGAGGGACACGTGGTATCAATACACCGTGATGCACGCCCCACAGCGCTGGAACCGTGTCGGTGCTGTAGAACGAGGACTCTGGTGGGAAAACATGGCTCCCGCCCCCGAAAGCCGTGCAGGGTGAGCAGAGGCCTATGTTTCAACGTGGGGGCAGGTGTCCCAGGGTGCAGAATAAGTCTGACAGGTTTGCCTGGCTTGGGGAGCAGACAGGCTCTAAGAGATCAAAGCAGCGTGGACACACAGCTCTCCGCCCAACGTGTTTGCCCAGGGCACGTGTCTGCAAGCTACCCGGGAACCTAAAGAAACCGGGCAAGTGACAGAGGCGGCTCTGCTGCCCCACGCCAGCCCCACGAGCCACTCTGTTACCCAGGGCTCGTCTTACCCGTGGCCAGCTCTGCGGAACGTGCGCCACGCCACAGCTGTGAACCACCGCTCTGCTGCAGAGAGCTCGCAAGCAAAGCCCTCAGCTCTGGTGTTTAAAGCATGAGGCTACAGGCTGTTACGGGTGGCTCAGTTAAGCAGATGAGGCAGGCGCTGAGGTGCCCATGCACATCACAGCTTGACAGAGGGGAAAGCAGGGACCTGACAAAGGGAGCGCAGCAGAGTATCATACGCTCCAGGGCCTGATGGCTCCATGCAGCTACAGGTCGACCTGCCAGCACCCCACGAGGATGCAGGTAAGAGTTACCAGCTATTCCACCTGACTGGGGGAAGCCGCAGGCATTACCCCTCCTTGGCACCGAGACGCTGACAAACACAGTGACCGCACACCAAATGGCCCAGTCTGCCCAGGCTGGGATTTGCACCACAGTTTACAGCAGCAGGGCATCTGGCCCTCCGCTGCTGCGAGCAGGGCAGTCTGCGGTGCTCCCCAGACAGGCTCACGGACAACACTACGTGTGCTAACGTGCAGTAGCGACTCTTCCCTGTATGCTCACATATACTGCTGTTGCCCATTGCATGCCCCTTCTGTAATACGCTGCCTTGCAAATGCCAGCCTTGAGGCACAGGGAGAGAGCCTGACTCGACCAGCACGTGGACTGTGCAAGCTACAAAGCTAGGATGCAAAGCGAAGTGGGGCACTGGGGAACATCAGAGCAACCACTTCGAAACTGAAGGCAATGTATTTTACTCCCCCTGCCCAAGTAAAACCAACCTGAGACAGCAGAGACATTGCTGGAAGCACAAGTCTTTGTGGGGCACTACTGCACTGGCTGGAAGCGGGGGCTGGCACCTCTTTCTCCTTCATCCCTCCACTGATGAAGCCAGACTAGTTCCTGCCACAGCAAACTCACACCCTCCTGCCTGATGGCAGACAGCCGACACCAGCCACGCATTCATTCATTCATTTCCTCCTTGCTCTCTGAAGCACAGCCAGGTCCATGGCACCGTAAGCAGCCAGGCACCCAGCAGGCTGGAGGGAGCGAATTAGCACCACTGGCCTTGCATTATTTTCGGCTCTGGCAGGTCACTAGTTGTCACATCAATTATACCGCCAGTCAGCTCCTTATCTAGGGCCAGCTGGATGCTGGAAGTCAAACACACACGGTCACAGGCATGCTGCTGACGTGGCAAAATGGTGCCTGCGTATGGCGGGAATGCACAGCTGGATGCCTGCACACCCAAGACAGCCAGCCCAGGGGCAGCGCGATCTCCCCAGCTCCCTCCCCAGCCTCCTGGAGGCTGCAGCACCTGCCCCCTCCTAGCCCAGGAGTGGGCTGCAGGCTAGGACCACGTGCCACTAGACGGTGCTCGAGAACGCACAATGCTGCGCTAGACCACCACCTCCTCCCGGTCCAAGGAACTGCAAGCAGCTGGGCTGGCTGCACGCAGCTCCCCACGCCTCTGGCTGACCCCGCTCCCATCCTCTGCCGGCATCCGGCGGATGAAGAGTGAGGCCCATCCTCCTTTCTGGCTCTCCCAGCAGCCCAGAGGAGGAGCAGTCCCCGGGGGGCTCAGCATTGCACACCTGTCATGTCGCTGAGGTTTCTGTAGCTTGCCACCACCCTAAACACACGAGCAATTCGATTCCTGCAGGAATCCCTGACGGCCATTCCTTCTGAAGGCATGGCCCAGCTCTCCATGGCTGGGGGAGAAAACACTTCCATTATGCTCCAAGTCCAGGGAGCTCTCACTTCCATCGGGCCTCTCTGTAACACCTGCTGTTTTTCTTGAAGTCTGAGCTCCTGGTAACAGAATTTCAGGGGAATCACAGCGTCCCCCGACACGGAAGTGTCTAGTCCTCACACACGTGGAGAAAGATTCGTAACCATGCGCCATGCGTGTCCTGCAAAAGGCTCAAAAAACCCAAAACAGATACATGACTTTCCTAGTGTGATTCTTTTTTTAGGCTCACTGCGTGATTTTGAATATCTGGGGCTGGCAACAGCAGAAGTCACCCAGACAATGTGCTGCACTTTCTCTCTCCAAATTGAATTGCAGACTGCAGTAGATGCCAGGTATGTTTCCACGCACACATCTGCAGATTATATTCAGCGTGGGTGGATAACGAAACAAGAGAGTGCCGTTTTGCCCATCTGTGCCTAGGGGATTAAGATTATTTTATTCCTGGTGCAACACTACTGGTACTTCCATGGAGGAGCACGCCGCCATTTGAAGCGCTCTGCTGTTAAGAGTCAAGGCAAAGTTCAGCGCTAGGCAGCAGGAGGAACGCAGCAAAGGCAGCCGGCACGTCAGCTTGCAGAGGGAGCATGACCTTAAAAAGTGTCAACGTGCATTTGTTTTTCCCAAACCTTTCAGCTCCGTAATCAGCTAAATTGGACTTTTGGGGTCAGCTACCTTTCCTGCCAAACCAAGCAATCTGTTAGAGGAGCCTGGTATTTTACTGATCAGGAGGAGAAAGATGGGGAATGGGTGAGCTTGGGTTGCAAGGGCCAAAGGCGAGAGGCCTGCCCAAGGGCAAAAGGCAGCACCATGCCGGTCCCAGCAAACCATGAGAGGCAAGCTGCTTATGAGGATGGTGATGTCCTTTATGAAGCTCATTGCTGCCAAGGCACTCAGAGAGCTGTGTAGGCTGCTCAGATCCAATTGTGATGACAGGCAATAAGCTGCAGATACCCAGAAACCACTGGAAAAAAACCCGGTGGCATCATTAGGGAGGCTGAGTGGTAACCAGCAAGCCCAGCTCCTCGCCTGGCACAAAGCACTATAAATAATCCCAGGCTGCGAAGCCTGCACTGTACAGAAAGCGGAGAGTGAGTCACGCCTCCAAGTTAGCTCTGCTCTTTTGACGCCACTCAGCTAACAACGTAAGGAGCCACAGAGGCCTGGGACACGCGCCCGCCTGCCTTTCATCCCAGGGCCAGGAAGAAAGGGCACGAAGCAGCTCCTAACTGTCTTCCAGAGTAGAGATGAAGGTGGCACGGTTCCCCCTCTTTGCATCCTCCAGCAGTGATTCCCAGCCACGGTGTTGGGACCTCATCCTGCTGGGATCCAGGGAGCCCATGCAGAGCAAGGCCTGGCCTGGGAGTGGAGATGGAGCAGCAGTGCACACAGAGGGGGGAGCTCACGGATGGAGCTGGAGCCAGGCGGCAGCTTTGCACACTGGCTCCCTGGCACTGCACTGCACTGCTCAGCAGGTGGCCCGCTCTGGCCGGCACAGACACGGCAGCAGGCGGCAGCCGGAGACTCCGCCGTGAAGCAGGTGAGCAGCTGCGTGCGCTCTGGAGAGTGGGTGGAGGGAGCAGCTTCCTGGGGAGGGGTCAGCCGCCTGCAGGAGACGCAAGTGGCCTGTGACAGGAGAGGGAGCAGGGAGAGGGGAGCCCAGCTTCCCCAAGTGCCTTGCTGTGCTGGGATCCCCGAAAGCTGCCCCAGTGATACCTCCCCCCCACCCAAAGAGACACAAGAGGACCGCACGCCGTGCAGCTGGGGAGCAAGAGGGACACACTTGGCCCCTGCAAGGCAGACGGAAGTCCGGTGTGGCCCAGAGGGCTGTGCCCTGCCATCTGCAGTCCTCCTCTCACACCCAGGCCAAACCAGCTCTGCACGAAGGCTCTGCCCTGCTTCGGCCAGCTCTGGAACACATTTTCCAAGCTTAGAAACCGTCACTAACTGCTGAAAAAAGGCAGATGTTATTTAGATTCAACACAGGAAGCGCGTGCAAGACCAGATGTCAGACCCCTTGCCAGAAAAAGGGGGTGAAGGAAGCCTACTGCAGGGGTCACCAGCACGACGTAAAATGCTCGAAGACCCTTTCAACGCACTCCTGTTCCCCGTGCCTGCACTGCCCCATGCACTGGCTCATCTACAGAGACTCCTCACAGCACAGAGGTTCACCTGTCACATAAGCAGCCTGTTCGATCCCTTCCCAAATGAGCGAGAGGGGCTCGATATTCTGGCACTTGGTTTGCTGGACTGCCAGCGCCCGGGGTGTCACAACCCGAGTCCACGTTCATTGAGGAATGCAAGGTGCTGACCACATATCTCCACCCCAGGGATGCTGCAGCTTCCCGGTCTCAGCACGTGGTACCACCAGGAGGGAGCTGCTCATCAGAGCAACAGGGCGATGCGGCAACAGCCCAGCGTGGACAGCATGCCAGGGCCCGCAGCGTCTCAAAGCCCATCTCTTTGCACCACCTTACCGCAGAAGGAGATGATGTGGCTGCTGTCCTCGTGTACAAACTTCCTTGTCACTGCCTCCTCCATGATCTGCTTCACCTGTTGAACCAAGCAGGGAAAGCTTTCAGTGACAGGCACGCAAGCACAGCAGAGTTCATTAAAACCACCTCGAGTGCAGCAGCACATTGAAGGTACTGGATTATCTCTCTTTCCATAAGAGGATGCCCTCTGCTCTCTTACCTTCTAACAGGCCACATGGCCAATCCATGCCACAACTGTGTGGTCTGGCAGGGAGCCACCATCCAACTGGGCAGCATGCAGGACAATTGAAAGCACCCTTTTTAGACTCCAGGTACACCCCCCAAGTAAACTCGAGACACCCTTAGAAAATGCCAGCTCTTAAGTTTTCACCCACTTTTTGACTACAGGAAAATAACAGAGCAACAACTCCCAACACCCTGGCTAAGAATTACTGGTTTAGAGAGACAGGCGGGGACAAAGAAGGGAAAATGTTGAAGAAAGCCTCAGGAGGCCTTAGCCTAGACAAGGTATAGTCAACTAAGCAGCATTTCGCTAGGAGGCACCTTCAGCTGGGCTACCCAGTCCAGTTCAATACAATTTATAGCTCTTCATGCCCTCCTGTTTGAGACGGCTCTCGCCGGTTCCAGGTCACGTGCTGGCCCGAAGAGCCTGGAACCAGCCCATCCACTCGGATGTCAGTGACTCGCCTCCCACGGACAGAGGCGCTATTTGCATAGCGATGCAATCAGTGCTGAACTCTGTGTGCATTGCCTGTGACACGTTCCTGGCACGCACGCATTGCGGTTCAGTTAATTAGAAGGAGGCTGTCATGTAGGTTGGAAGCCAAATCATTAGGGCCATAAATCTGCAGTCACAAAGTGGAAGGTTGGGTGGAATGGTCCGGCTCCGGCAGAGGAGCGACTCCTGCATGACAGAGACTAGCTCCGGATGGGAGTGAAAAGAGACAGCAGCCAAGGCCCCCCGGGCCCAGCAGATTTCCCACTGCTACCCCCCAGCTTATCCTTCCTCCACCACCATCTCCAGCTGGCCCCCCTCACCAGAGAGAAACCCCCTTCATGAATAACTCACCTCCGAGCTGGAACACAGGTTCCCTCCAACCTGGCTCCAACATGCTTGGAGAGCCCCGATGTCTCATTATTCACGATCATCCATCTGGAAATCTTATCCCATCCAGAGTCTACACACACCGTCCTGGGGTCTGGCCCTTCCTGGCTGCCCCAGAAACACTTAAAAAGGTAGCCTGCAGGTCAGGCATTCTCCCTCAGCTGGGCCATTGCTTGGGCTCGCTAGCAGGGTACTACAGGCTGTGCCGATGGCTCCAGGAGGCTCGGACCAGCTAGCATGCTACCGCGTGCTGCAGGTGGCCAGTGAACTCCAGTTTGGCCCGTACCTTGTAGCAACACCTGTAATCACTGTACGAAAGTAGGTCCTTGTCTATGAAAGCTCAAACCTCTCTAAACCAGTTAGTCTCTACAGTGCCCCTCTTCTGCCTGACACAGCTAGCTGCCCCTGTACGACTCTAAGGCATTTTGGTCTTCGTGGTCCTAGACCTTTTCTTTTTTTTTCCTTTTCACAGCTTCACTGCCAGGCAGAGTCAAAGTCTTTTTAAAGGCTCCACAGTGCATTCCCATATGCCGGCAAGTTTGGATTCTTCCTAAATGCAACTTTAACTCTGAATTAATCAATGTTAACTCTGAAATACCCAAATGTATGACCCTGGGGTTAGGCCCCAGTTCCACCCTCCACCATGCTTTGTACCTCTAAGGTCCTGTTCTGCGCACGTGGTGTTACCTGCCTTTTCAAAGGCTGTGCTGAACCTGGGAAGGCATCTCTCTCACATGCGCACGCACATACGTGCTTGCTGCTCACAGCTCACTTCTAGCACTCCACAGAGCACAGTTTCCCTCGCAGTGCTTCAAGCAGTGATTCAAGAAGATGCAGAGAAAAGATGGGGAGGGGCAGAGATCAATCAGGCTCATCCCCCAGCTCGTTTCATTTATTAGGTTCAAAACAATTCAGTGCTTTTCATCCTGGCCCAGCAAAGGGTGACTGCTATCTTGTGTCACCCTCGGGCTGTCCGGATGAGAGGCTCCCCGTCACCCCCATTTCCAAGCCGGCTTCTCTGGGAGCTGGCTTTACACCTGCCCTCTCTGGTGCTCCTCGGGAGGGAGCATGCAGGGTTGCATGAAATCCAATTATGCTCATGAGGCATCTAACAGGAAGGAGGTGGAGAAGAGCCACAAAGCAGATGCCGCAGCTCAGTGAATGACGAAGCCCAGCCTTGGAGATGCAGAGAGCTGCCCAAGCCAGTGTGGCGGGACGTCTCGGCCTCCCACACCTTCAGTGCCAGGCAAGGAGGTTCAGGGTGATGATTACTGAGAGGTGCTAGCCCCCTCCTTTGCCCTCCACTCCCATGTCATATAGCCCCACGCTGTGCCTCAGTTTCCCCACCTGTTAAATGGGGAACATACCAAATTTCCTTACAGGGAGGGTTAGAATTAGCAGCTGCAAAGCACTCTGGGAGCTGCCTGGGAAATGCAAAGACAACAGAAAGTTGCATTTAGGAGGAAGGACCAAAAGGAAGCAGCCCTGGGAGAACTGGCATCAACGCCTTCCGAGTCCCTCCCACGCTGCCGGACTTGCCCTCCTGGCACAACGCTTGCTCCTGGCTGCGCCAGCCCTGCCAGCTGACGGCCCAGCGCTGCACCCTGGCTCCATCAGCCACACACCGGGGAAGTGTAGGGACAGGTCCCTCAGGCCCTGTGACTGCTGCACAGCCGCTCTCACCACTCAGGGCAGCTGCAACTTCCAGCACCAGCGACTGTGATCATTCGTCCCTGCAGTCAGCAGAGGATCAGACCTTTCCGTCTTTGAGCTCCAAATTAATTTCCCTTCCAAAGCACATAGATTTGTATCTCTCCAGTTTCTGCAATGCTTCTCGCTCTTTCCTCTTTGGTTTCACGAGCATTGGGAAGTGTGCCCAGTGGGGCTCACAGCAGGCAGAAAATGCTCCACTTGTCAGGATGTTTTGTGCTAGGATGGGTCTTGATCGCAGAGAGAGAAAAAAAACAACTCAGCATCTTCAGACCTGCCCGAGCAAAGCTGACGTGTGCGAGACACCTAACGATTATCACTTGGAAAATTAAAGCCCCCTCATAACAATTTGCCAAGGTCAATCATGTACAATTGTCAGCATGACTAGAGGGAGCTCATTTCTGAGCAGAGAATTAAAAAAACCCACACACAAAAGCTAAATCCACCCCCGCCGCCTTCTCCCAACAAGTGGGTCAGCTCACTGCGCGCTTCTGCCTCTTACGTGCCTGGTGACTAATAGAGACAGCTCTTCAACCCAGGGGGAGGCAGGATCCGCGAGGGATGATTTCAGCCGTGTGTCCGGTGGTTGGAATGAATTGGCACCGAATCCGAAGCTCACAGCCGAGGCGGCCAAGGAACGAGAAGCTACGCAAGGGACGCAAACCCTCTGTGCCTACGTCACGCAGCCGTAGATGAAATGCCACTTCCATCGGTACGTGGGGGACCATTTCTTGTTTCTCCCTCTCTTCTCAACTTGAATGCAGAGCTGAAGGACTCCCATGCGGTCTCTGCAGGGTCTAGCACGATGGAGCCCAGGCAGTTGATGTTGGGACATGAGATGCTAACGACAACGATGTCCTTGTGGACCTCAGAAAATGAGGCAAGAGTTAAACCATTTGGGGCCCAAATATTCAATGCCTGCAGGGGCCAGAAACCAAGAGATACAAAGGCCAAAGAAGACTCATGGAGGCTTGAAATGCCAGAAGATTTATCCGCTTTCAGGGCACAGAGACTTCTAGACCCACGTCTCTATGACTTGGCATTTCAAGACTGACTCACTGGTTGGGGTGGAAAGGCTGCATGGGCCCGAGATGAAAGCAAGTTTGAAGGGAGCAATGTGCAGAGCTCCAAGGGCAAGGCAGGGGCCATCCCCATCTCGACCAGGACAGAAGCATCATGGCACTTTCCCTCGCGGAGGCAAGTCACCTGCTGAGAAGCAGCACACCCGGGCTTCCCACTCCTACACAAGCAGCACCATTCACAATACAACGGAGAAATGCTCCGGACCATGCTGGGGCGCGGGCCAGGCTCTGAGGCTCCAACCGACACCCAGAAAAACACTGAAGGCAGAAGGTGGCTTTTCTCTCCTCCATTCACAAAAGGAAAAAAAAAATGTGCTTCTGCTCCTTCTGCCTGGCTGACGCTGAAGTTGTTCGGTGAAACAAAGCTGTAATTCAGCATGACCTAAACCCCGCACGACACATGCACCTTCCCCCACCCTTACACAGTACGTGCAAATACTTGACAACTTCTTTGGGGTCCCAAATGCCTCACCAACCTATTGCAGCTCTCGGAGGGTGTCAATAAGCTGTTGGAGAGGGGCAATCCAGTTGACATCATGTATTCGGATGTCCAAAAAGCCTTTGACAAGGTCATCCATCAGAGGCTCTTAAATACATCAGATAATCGTGGGATTACAGGGAACGTCCACTGATGTATTAGAAATTGGCTCAAAGATAGAAAGCAAGGAGTGGGTAAAAACGGTCAGTTTTCAGGATGGAAAGACATAAATAGCGGGGTCCCCCAGGGACCAGTGCTTTTTAACATATTCACAAATGACCTGGAAAAGGGGGTGAGTAGCGAAGTGGTCATGTTTGCTGATTACACAAAATTATTCAAAGTGTACAGATTCAAGTGGACTGTGAGGATCTACAGAAGGATCTGGCATGCTGGCATGAATGGGCAACGATGTGGCAGATGGAAGTCCACGTAGGTAAGGGTCAAGCAAAAATAGCCCAAACTGTACCTACATTATGATGTGCTCGACATTAAACTGTTGCTACAAAAGAAAGAGATCTGGGAGTTGTTGTGGGCAGTTCAGTAAAAACATCAGCTCGGTGCTGAGCAGCCATCAAAAGGGCAAAGGAAATGTTAGGGTTTATTAAGAAAGGAACTATAAGCAAAGCAACGTATCACGATGCCTCTTTACAAATCCATGGCGCATCCACACCTGGAATACCGTGCCCAGTTCTGGTCCCCACATCTCGAAGTATATAAAAGAGTAGGTCCAGGAGGGGCAACACAGACAACAAGTGGTATGGAGGGGAGTCTGTACAAGGAGAGACTCAAGAAGCCAGGCCTATTCAGTTTAGAAGAGACACTTGAGGGTAGACATGAGAAGGGTTTACAAAATGCTATACAGTGAAGAGACAGTCAACAGAGATTTATTCTTTAGTCTCTCTCACAAGACAAGAACCAGGGGTCACTAACTGAAAATAGAGGCCAGCAGTTTAAAACAAATGTAAGGATGTTTTTCTTTTTCACCCAGCGTGGAGCTTGTGGCCACCAGCCGTGGTGGCAGCGGAGAGGTCAGCCAGATTCACAAAGGGACTGGACACGTGCTTAAAGGAAAGGGGCAGCACGTGCTATTGAGCACAGGAGTGAGGGGCACGGCCTCTGAATCGGGACTTCCTAGACCCTAAATGCTGGAGGCTGCAAATAAGAGAGGAGCAGTGAGAAAAACCCTAGTCAGATCCAGTTCTCTCTCCCTTTCAGCATCCACGCTCTGTCCCTTTGCAACACAGAAGACTGGGCAGAATGGACCTATGGTCCGACCCAGTAAATGGCAATGCTTATGTTCGTACGTCTTGGGTTGACTGTGCCCAAGGCAACGTAACAAGGGCTATGGTCTTACCAGTCTGTGACACAACAGCCCCACACTTAGCACACAGGCAGCAAGCTCCTTGGGGGAGAGACTGCCAGTTGCATGCCTTGGCCCAATGTGGGATTTGGCCCCGAACTGAGGTTCTTTACTGCTGAAACAATACAAAGGGTCATCCATTCGCAATGCACAGAGAAACCCTCCCAGAGATGCAGGCCGGTGGAAAGTTACACGGCCAGGATAAAAAAGAAGTGGCCCAGTACTGGCCACTCAAAACAACACCGAGCAAAGGAACGAGAAAGGAAACGGGGTTGTGACTGGGGCACTCAACGGAGACACGAAGCCCAGAAGGCAAGAGCAGCTGGTCACTGAACCTCGGACCGATATCTGCACACAGCAAAATCTGTGGCTGCTCAGAAAGAGAAGAAATTACAGAGGACTGCCAGCAAAAAGATTGCCATCCAAACTCTACACAAGTGAATTAATAATCACTGTAAATAGATCTAAGGAGCCCACATGAAGGAACAAAACAATGAGAGCCAGAACAAGAGAAACAGCGCCAGTGCCCAGGGACAGCCAGGTTTTAATTGGCCTGCTCCATTAAAGGCACTTGTTTGCTGTCTAGCTGATGTAGGATCCGAGGGCGTTTGTTTGGCGAAAAGGAACTGTATTTCTGGCATTCCCATATTGCCGCTGCTAATAGCTCTTTCCACCAAAGCAGCACTGAACGAGAGCTCCAGGGTGCTGCGGGCTGTGCAAACACGAAGCTCCTGCCACGGCGGGTCCAGCAGCACATGTCAAGTGGCCCTTGCAGGGACAAGGTTTTGGCCTGCAGCAGCAAAGGCACATTAAGAGAACAAACATGCTACACCTTTACAGAGTTACAGACGTGCCTAGAAGGGGCTGTTCCTATTTAAGACAGCAGCAGCCCATGGCTGTGAAGCCCTGCCTGGTCTTGTCTGGACCTAGTGCCATTGCAGAGAATGCCAGAGCACTTTGCGCACTGTGCTTATACCAGTGAGCTCCCTGAGGCAAGAGGTCAGCAGTGCCCAGCCCATGCCACGCTCCTCTGGCACAAGGACGCATGCAGAGGGGAAGCAAAGGGAAGCAGTCATGGGGGCTGCAATTTGGCCAGGAAACCTGGATAAATCCTACACCATCCATGGTGTAACCATGACATGGCGGGGAAGGGAGGGAATAGGAAATGGCAGGTGTCACCAAAAGCTTAGCACACCTACAGCATGCATGTCAGCTGCTTAGAGATGGAGGATGTCTTGGAGGCAGATCTCAGCACACTCACAGCAGCAGCACCCCGGGCCACTGCTCCGTCCTGAATCTAAGGGAACAGGGCTCCCTCTTGCAGTAGCACCACCTCTACCCCTACCAAGGGGAACTAGGCGGTCTCCCACCTACCTCCAGGTGAACCCAAGGCTGCTTAGCTTCCAGGGCCAGACTGCAGCACAACACAACACAAGGGGCTCTGGCTGCTTATAGTGCAATGGCAATGCACTACAAATCGCCTCGTGAAGCTGGTGGAAGTACACCGCAGCACGCTCCATCCCTGCAGCGCCAGGACACCCCGTGCTCAGCCAGCAGTGACCAGGAGAGACAGAGGAGCATCCTCCTGCAATTCTGCATTGCAGCTTTTTTTCAGGCCAGTTCTAATATTGTAGATACCAGATCAGAAGCTTCCCTCCCCATCTCGATAAAGCAGCGTGGAGGAAAAGGAGGGGTTTGCTGCCCTTGGTTAATCACTCCCTTAATTTCCGTTTGTAATAATCCAGCTGTGCCTAACAGCATAGAGGCACAAAGGTTTGGCAGACTTTATCGGGTCCTTTCTAATAACGAATTACTCGCCTTCCTACCCTACGCGAGCCAAAGGCAGCAAGCAACAGCCTCTGAAATGAGAAATAGGGGAGCAAAGCCTGCCATATAGGAGGCCACGTAAGTCAAGGCTGCCATGACTGCCAGCGTCTAACTAGTAACAGAGAAGCTGCCGTTGCAGCAGGTGAGGCTTTGTACCAAACAGTTGGCCTGGCTGAAGCGAACACATCTTTGCAACATGGCCACAAGTGCAGGTTTTAGGTGAAGTAGCTCCCCGCTCTCCCCTGAAACCTCCGTGTCCAGCGCACTCCACATTTGAAAGACTTCACGTAGCGGTCCACGTGCATTAGGGCATGGGAGCGGGCAATGCTTTCTGAGCCGGAGCTGGGCCTGGCTGGAAGGTATTATGTTCCTGTTTCATCGGAAAACTAAGAGCTGGCATTTTCCCATGGGGGCCCCAAGGCTAATGAGTGGCAGTGTCTAAAAAGGTTCAGAGCCACTGATTTAATGGCTCCGGCCTGGGCCTGAGGCAGTGTCAGCTCTGACTAAACCTTGCCGTGAAAACATTCAACTTTCAGAGCACTGACAAAAAGCATTTTATTAAATGAAAATCCCGGGTAGGCCTAACCGCAAGACCAGCCTCCCCTCCCCAGACCACAAGGCTCGAGTGCCTGCCTGGTCCCCGACTGCTGCAAGCTTCCCAGGATCGTTCTTCACTGCAAAGCCAGCAAACCCCAAGCCAGCGATGTGTCTCCAGGCTAACCCTCGCCCTCTAACCCCAGCTGCTATTTGCAATGGTAGAGCAAGCTGCATGCTGCAGCTGTTAGGACAAGAGCCAGGGTGCAGAGGCCAAGAGCAAATGAATAATTCCTCTGTTTAATCAGCCAAAGACAATATTTACCTATATCTCTGCCTTTGCGCCTACCTGGGCTTTTCAACTCATTTGCCACAGACCCCAGCAAACAGCAATCTACCTGCCACATTATTGGAATGATGATCTTTGCATTGGCAATTGCTTTTCCCATACAGGTGGCCAGGCCATCGTATGGATCACACAGTCACTTGTACTGAAGCACACTGTCTCCCACATATGCGTCATACAACTCTCCCAGATGGTACATTATAAACCAAGCATGGGCAGCCTGAGAAGTATTATACAGAGACCTGCACCCTTTGCTTCCAGAACCAGCTCCCACCTCTTGAGAAGGCAACAGCACTTGAGACTAACACAATAACTGCCCCGGTTCTCCGAGCAAGGGAATCTGTCCTGACACATACCCGAGTACACACGAACACACCTAGCAAACATAACTGCATTTGGTACATGGCTAAGATGACAAGCCACTGCAGTGACCAGATGTGTTGAGCTGCTCCGGCACCTCAGGAACAGGTCGAGAAGAAGTCACCCCTTGTCAGACACATGCAAGGCTGGGAGGAAGGCCAAGTTTCTGGATCAAAAACCCAGGACCAGGAGACCCGAGTTCTGATCCTGGCACTGACAGCCTCTGTGCGCAATGTTAGACAGGTCACTTAATCCAGGTCCCCATGGGGATGGCAGCACTGCTCTCTGAACAGCTGAAAGAAACACCTATGGCTTTCTGGCTTTGTTTCCCAGCAAGAGAGGAACCGGTGAGGCACAGACTGGATGTATTCCGAGTGCGTCTTGTCTGAATTAAATGTAAGCACCAGGGCCAGAGAAGGGTGACGGGGATGAATGGGGAGTGGAGAGCCCGCCTGGCCAGAAGAAACCAAAAGAACTTGGCTCATTTGGTCTGTTGAAATGAAAGCTAAGCATGGGCATTATCAGCCCCCAAGTGCACTATGAGACAGCATCAGAGCAGGCAGCTTGTAGAGCAGCCCCCCAGTGCTGCGGTGCCGTCTCCCGCACTAGTCCCAACTCCTTTTAGAACAACGCTGGTCTGGGCCACGGCTGCCTGCAAGACCTCTGTGATCCGAAGGCTCCTTGCAGTCCAGCAGTGCTCCACACAGCGAGGGGCCTCCGGGGACCTCAGCTCCAACACAGCCCCCTTCCTGGGTGCCACACAACATAGCCCAGTTAGCCTAGAACAAGCGAGCCCGCAGGTAGCAATGGGCTTGCCACCGCTGCACCAGCTCAGCGCGGGCAGCTCTACCCAGCTTCCTGGCCCACGCTGAGCTTCGCGCTGCTGCAGCTGCAAGCCTAGCAGGTCCCTGCTGCCCACTTCAAAGCCAGCTCAGGTATCATCTATCCATACACAGCTTTGCTGCAGTGCAAACAGATGCTGAGTAGGCATGAGCTATAATGGCCGAGCCCCTCATTGCTGAAAGGCGTATAAACACAACATCACTGTCTCCACCTCTGGAGAACACCAAGGGCACGAGGTTATTGCAAAAGAGCTCCGAGTTGGGGTTCAGCCCTCTCCAGCCCGGGCACATGCAGACAGCGGCAGCTTTGAGCTGCACGGGCCTGTGCATAACGCCCCGGGCCACAATGCCACCATCACCTCGTGTCTCCAGGGAGCTGCGATCTCAAGGAAAGCCATGCTCGCACCCAAGAGAGGCCACAAGTGGTCAGAGGAGGGCTGCTGGCCATGTGCTGGTACACAGCCACCTGCTTGGTGCTGATCTGATGGCTGGACTGTTACCCAGCCTGTCCAGCCTGCAGAGGAGGGAGTGCAGGACTCACTTGAGAGAGATGTGGGGAAGGGGTGCTTTGCCAATGCAGTTGCTCATTAACTACATCTACAAAAACTACCAGCAACTGCACTGCACGTGGTGTGTGTGGACACTGCCATCGCCTGCTCACAGAGTCCTTCTTGCCTCCTCCTCTAAGGCTCTTACAGTCCACATCCCTTCCTGCAGCTGAAAACAAAAGGGCACACGTAAGATACGAGTGTGGTGGAGATGGGGGTCATCAGTGGGGCTGCAGGAATCAGAAGCAGCAGCAGCTGACAAGACAAAGGCACATTGGCTTTGTCCTTCCTCAGGTTTTCAGTGGCCTGGAGGCACTGCGGGATTCAGCTATCATGGTACCGGCAAGACTGCTCTTCCCTTGTTATAGCAGCACCT
Source organism: Caiman crocodilus (assembly GCA_030014935.1). Taxonomy (NCBI): domain Eukaryota; kingdom Metazoa; phylum Chordata; order Crocodylia; family Alligatoridae; genus Caiman; species Caiman crocodilus. The sequence goes on along the minus strand of JAGPOW010001167.1, from coordinate 25,375,729 downwards.
AAAAGCCCCTGCCACTGCCACAGCCCCATAGCCTACACACCATTTGAATCCAAGCAGCGACAGTCTCTCTGGCAAAAAGCAGGCAATCCGAGGAGTCCAAGGTAAAGGCAGGACCCACTTTAACAGGGACCCCAGGTGTGCACAGGAGCATTCGGCGCTGCACAGGCACTGGGAGAGACAGACCGTTGTCTGTGCTCCAAGGAGCTCTGTCTAGTGCAATGATTCACACGCAGGGAGCTGGGACACCTTGGGGACTGCCAGAGCCTTTGAAGGGCAACCCAAGGCATGAGGCGACAACGAAGGTGTGAGGACAGAAGCAGTTAAGTGCAGGCTTAGGCTTTAGCGGCCTGGCTCTCTCTTAAGAGCATTAATACAAATGTTCTTGCACCCGGTGCTTTGGCAGCTGGCACAGCACTGCTAACCAGAAGGGTGCCAAGCCCCACAAGGCTTTTGTGCAAAGAGAAAAAAAGGGAGAGAAATCTTTCTGTTCCTTTCCTGGTTCATTTAAAGCTCCTGAGCTGCACCTGTAGCAAACGTGACCAAGAGAAGCTTCAAACTAGGGTTTGATCCTGTGTGTTTGTTTTTCATGCTTCCACGAGCTGGTATTTGCTCACTCCCACTTGCAATCTTTTTCGCTACTTGGACAGAAATGCTGTTTTTAGCACTGAGTAATCCCAGCAAAACTTCCAGTCGTGGTGCTATCAGAGCAGGGACGGCCCAGCCCAGCAGAGCACAGGGATTTCACTTTAAGCACAGTCTGAAGTGCACTGCTGAATCCAGGTCCCTTTCCTCCTTCAGGAAAAGCTCTCCTTGAAGTCTATGCAGATGCTCTGACAAGAGCCATGCCCAAAAGGAACAGCACTCTGCTATGGGGTCTGCATCCACATACAGCACAATGCTAAGGAAACTCAGCAAGAAGTCACAGAAAGTAAGTCTGGAAGGGACCTCCAGAGATCACCTAGTCCAGCCAAGGACTGAACTTGTGACCCTGGTGTTATTAACGCCACACTCAAACCAGCCTGAGCTAAACAGGTACTCACAGAAACAGACTTAGGACAAACACATGAGCACCAATACAAGGAAGGAAAGCAGAAATTCACAGCAGCCAAGTTCAAAGTGTGATAACCACAGGTCATCCTCCTGGCATTTCCCATCGAAGCATCAAGACACGTCTACGGTTCCCTGCCACTAGGAAGGCCCAACAGAAACTCCGGTGTCTCGCAGGCCGGGGAAGATAAAGCACCTCAACAGAGCACTGATGCGGTGCATAAACCGGGCTGAAGCAGCCCAGAGCCATGGGAGACCTACAGCCTAGTGCACCCAAGGGTGAGCCATTCTGAGCAGCCAGTGGAAGGCCTTGCCAGACATGCCACGGCCAGCGGATGAGCTGGGCCCTGCTGCACATCTGCAGACTGACCCCCGGAGGTGGGTCCGTCAATGACAATGGGGGCACAGGCAGGCTGCTGAGCGAATGCGGAGCCCCCAGGACCGATGCCACCAATCCAGCCTCCCTCTCACTTGCCGGATTCATTTCTTTTTGCATGTAAAAGACCAAGGGCACTGTTTTGTTCGTCTGGCTCCTTTAGCAGACAAAGGCGTAACGTCCATTTATCTGCCGCCTTTATAAAACATCTAGTATTGATATCTGCACGGTGCCAAATACAGTCTCTTATCTTCCCAGGAATCAATGGCAGGTGCCAAACAGGTCTCTCAAGCACCAACGCAGCTTGCAGCCAAAGCCCACCACTAATCTGCGGGAGAATTTACTAGCAGACTATTCAATAAATAACCTCAATGAAGTGTGCTTTGATCTGTTAAAGTGCTGCCACTCCCAGAGTCCAAGCACTTTCTTCAGCCAAGGACTTCAAGGTCTCTTTATCACTGAAAGAAGAACCCCATGCTGTGTGTAAAGGCTTCACTTGCCTGGCTCCTGCCCCAGCCGCTTTAACGGCTGGAGATGTGTTTTCAGAGGATTCCCAAGACAGGAAATGTCCATTTCTAATTAATCCCTGTGCAAGGACCACCACGAATGCAGAGCCAGTGATACAAGAAGCCCAGGTGCAGGCAGATCTAGTCTGGGAGAGAACCTGCAGCAATTCCCGGAAACTGCCCATAACCTCGAACGAATCCCGGGTTCCCAGGCCCTGCTAATTCCCATCAGCCTCTTTTGGCCACTGCACTGTGCAGGATTCAAGACCTGGCTCAACTTTCACCAGTCACATCTGGCCTGTTCACTTGGCTGGAGCCACACGGGTGAGCATAGCCCCCATGCCAAATTCCCACAAGAAACAACGCCAGCCACGCCGACTCACACGCCCGCAGGACAAACCGCCTGCCTTTGCGGAGCGGATGCCAAGCCGTGCCGTGCCCGACCACTCTGCCCGCTTCTGTTTGGCATCATTCGGCAGCTCCACGCTCTGGCAGCTGCTGAAACAACGATTCTAATCCTATCGACCGAGACCTTTGGCTTGCTGAGAAGTGTTAATCAATTATTTATTGCCACTGACTAAATAAGACATCGACACAGGCTGCTGCTGGGGGATCAGCCACGTGACACAGACGGGAGCCTGTTGCAAGGCCCAGATATGTTGCCAGCAAGATATTTTGCGTCAAAATACAGGTTCAGCCAACTACATCGTTTGGCAATTGGTTTCTGTTCTGTGGCCCCTCATTTTTCTTTAAAGTACAGGGAAATTAAGTGCAAAGCTGAAGTCTGCGCAATGTTATGGCTGCACACAAAGCCAGGGCCACGTTCCCCCCAGTGGGCATGTATACGTAGGCTAAAACTGCATGCAGCTCTGATCACAGCAGTGGGCCTCTCCCATCACGCTGGGACCCACAGTGGCCCAACCTCCCACTTGCAACAGGGCCTGGAGAGCTCTGAGCAAGGGTGGCAGGTTCTGGTCCTGTTTTCCTGGTTGAATGCAGCATTTTTCTTTGCGCCTGTTGGTACTGCCGGTACAACGCCAGACTCGCGATGTTCCACGAGGCAAAGGAACACCATAGGAGAAGCCTTTACTTTGGTGGTTTCCTGACCTCCCAGTGCCTGGCCTTGCCCAGCAAGCGGCTAGCCTGCCTGTGCAGGTAGCCACGCACACCCCAGGCACCACACACATGGGAAAGTCATGTCGTACCAAGAGGCGCAGCAACAGCCACGAATTCAAAGCCCCTCTCCGGACTCATGCCACTGGCTGGTCCTGGACAGCCGAGCCGAAAATGGGCATGGGATCATTCAGGATGTAGAGCCTGTTGGGCAAATGTACCAGCTCCCAGCAGCATTTGCACTGGAATCGGATCCACCTTCCCAGACTGTCTTGCTTCGAAGCCTTCAGCTTGTGAAAAGGCAGGCATTTCCACAGCAACAGATTGATGCTGCACACGCACCAAAGGATGATATCTTGGCAGCCCTAAATCAAGGCTACCCTGCCTGAAGCACAGATCGCCCCCAAAATGTTTACAAGGGGAGCATACAAGAGGCAGAGGCAAGAAAATTGTGCTTGGTTTAAAACCTCCTCCCCCAGGCTTGCTGGAACCGGAGAAGGCCCCTGCAAGCAAGTGCTTTCATCTTCAAAGAGACAGAAAATGTCCCCTTGTGATTAGAAATATTGTTTTCTGCAGAGATCAATGCAGACAGCCGAGCAGCAGTATATTAAAGCCTTTTGTTTACTTTGGACATGGGCACATTTAAAGAGGCTGGTCTGGCTGGGAGGAGACATCCGAGGGCTCCTTGATAGTCAACAACCTTCAATTATAAGCTTGAAGAGGAGACTGACAGGCCTTATTTTGTCCAAGTGGTCCTGACAGTTGAATAAAATCATAGCTTTTTTGCCTTGATGATAGCTCCAGCATTCATCTTCCAGGAGATACCAATGAAGCTGTATTAGAAATATATCAACTTGCTAACAAACCAGAATAGGTTTGTTGGCCTCGACACCAGCAACTTAACATTTCAGAATGATGGCCGCAAGGACTTACTCCAAGAGGGCAGACAACGGCTGCAGAAACAGTCAGATTGTAATAATTTTACATTAGATTGCTGCAAGCTAAATAAGACCAATGTAGCAAACAAATTAAGTGGAAAAAGTAAAAGGAAAGGAGATCGATTTTTGCCCCTCTAATCCAGGAAAGACTCACATAAAATCTATAGCAAAGCTCATTCATGCTATTAAAAAACAAAACAAAACCCTAAACCCACAGGCAAAAAAGAAAAGAAAAAAGTATATCTACTATATACAGAACTATAAAACATCATTAATACAGCAGGCTCTGGCCAATCAATAAACTACTAAAAGAAAAGAAATTCTAAGAATGTGAACTAAAGTGAATAATAGATGCATGTCAATTATTTATTAACAAGACATTCAAAACACTGAGGGGCAAGTTAACTAAGAAAGCAAAACTGCAAGAGAGGAATAAACCAGATGAGTGCTTGTTCCATGCAGATATTCCATCCTCCGGCGCTCTCGGGTCTCCTGCCCTCAATACACCTCAAAAAAATGGTTTCTGTTGCTCTACATTTTGTGCTGTCACTCTACAGCTGTGCACTCCCTTTACCCATTCTCATCTGCTACCGTTCCTACACCCACGTTGCGCTGTTGTAAAGTGACAGCACAGAACAGGAAAACGAACAGGCCCAGCCTGCAAAAAGTTGTTCCCCAAGTACAATGCCAAATTCCCAAGTCATTGTCTGCAACGCTGTTACATGGAGTGGGCAAAAGCTTTTCAATGGGGGAAAAAAAATAAAAGAGAGATTTTGATTCATACAAATTGCTTCTTCAGTGAATTGCACATTTCCCTGTTTTGGCTGAAGTTTTTCAAGTTTTCATTACAAAAATAAATAAATAAATAGATCCAACCCTTTCTAAACTGAGCCCTTCTCAGTGTTCAGACACCAAAAACAGGATGTATTTCACCTTGAAAACAGAAATTCTGGTCTGGGTTCTCTGGTGGGGGGTGTTTGCTTGTTTTATATTGGTTTGTTCTTGGCATTGTTTTCTTCTTTCCTGCTGCCCTCCATAGAAAAATGACAGAAACAACCAACAGACAAAACCACACACACATTTCCCAACCAGTCATGCTGTGCTTCCTTCCCTGCCCAGAAGGCCTACGGATTCATTTTCAGCTTTCAGGTTCAATCTTGATTTATTTCCCTCTGTTTGATCCCTAAACATATTACTGAAGTGTGCCGACAACGTCAGGCCATCTGCCCCCCTCCATCCCACCCAGGGCCAGATGTAGGCATGGGCAAGCTGAGTGGCTGCCCAGGGCCTAGACAGAAAGGGGGCCCAGAAATGGTAACTTTTATTATTATTATTATTGCTTCTGACGAAGGGGGGGCTTGATACTAAAAGTTTGCTCAGGGCCGCCAGGAGTTTAGGTACTGTGCTGACCCCAGCCATGCAGCTCCCCCAGGCAAGGGGCACCGAACAAGGGTGGGACAGCAACACCTGCAGCACAACTCCCAGCAACACACACACTGGCACCTTACACGTATGCACTGATTACCACACTCAATCCCGACAGGTCACTGGGGCACTCTGTACCAAGTACCCGTCTGCTCTAGGCCTCACATACCCTGGGGTTAAGTTCCTTCTGTCTCTGTACCGCTGCAAACCCCCGGTATAGACATCCTGCAATAGGATAAGCCATTTGCACCCTTGACAAGTGAGACACTACCCAATTTCAGAGAGTGCTGCCCAGGTCTGTACCAGACGCAGCACACCAGTGTCTGCCCCAGGGCTTGATCCAAGGCCTCGCAACCTGATTCAACAGGATGAGAGAGAACACTTGTGCAAAAGCTGGGTGCCTTGAGAGCAGAAGAGAGGAAGAAGGTTCCTGCAGGGCCTTCTTTGATATCTGCAGGGAATCACTTGGGCCTTCAGCTGGACTTGGAGCTAAGTTAGGTGAGAAGGAAGAGGAAAAAAAGCACGCACGTGCCCATGCACACCAAGCTGAAGTAGGTGAGAAAACACAACAGATGGGTGGGCTGGATCACTTATCAGAAACATCACTGAATAACTACAGAACTGCAGAAAATAAAACTTTCTGGGTTACGTTTCTTCTGTAGAGCTGAGTGGGGACAGAGTTGGAAAGGAAATGTAGACCCGGGGCTCAGCAAGGTGCATAAACGCAGGCCTGATTTTTCAGCACTGAATCAGGGCCACGGGGTCCCCATGGATTTTGCCAGAGAACAGACTAGGAAACAGCTTGAGGAAGGTGGAGACATCTGTTGCTAAGAGCACTAGGCCCCGAGAGCAGAGGACACCAAGATTCCCGCGGAGCTCAGGATGCAACAGAGCTGCCAGAAAAATCTCACGACTCTGACAACCTGGAAGAGCGCGTCTACAGCACGACACTCTGCTGTACGCTGACAAACGTGGCCTAGCGGCGGGCTGGCAGGCGAGATGTCACTCAGCCAACGTGTCTTTTCACAGCCACGCATCCTTTTGCACTCCTTCTCCCTCCCCACTCCTCTTGATGCAACCTTCACCCCCCAGGTCAAGCTGACCCAGACCCATCAAAACACAGCAAAGGAAGGCTGCTCTTCCACACAGCAGATGCTCCTGCAGACACCAAAGGCCTCCCACACCTCCACCACCTGCCACTCCAGGAGTGAAGCCTTCTTCTTCCCCCTGCCTCCTTCATCTTCAAGATGCAGCAGCTTGTGTATTGAAAACCCTGAGGCACAATGCACCACTGCCCAGAAAGTTCGGTCCCTGGAGGTTTAGGTTAGGCCTGTGGTTTATTGCACAGGTCAGTAAATGGCCGGGAGGACAGGAGAGGAGCTGAAAAGGACAGAACATGGTCCCAGACTGGGATCATGGGTTCGCTGCACAAAACCGTGTTAACTCATGCGTTCAGGGCACTGGGTGTTGCCTCATTCCCTCTCATCGTATCAGCCTGTAGCATCCTCCTCTGGGAACTAACTGCCTTTGCTTTCCTCGTCTGCTCTTTATGTGGCTCAGCCCAGGAGAAGTTGCAGACAGATTGCAATGAGATGCTTTATTTCAACTGCTCAAAACATGTCGCACCCTCCTTCTGGCTTTGGCAGCCGTTGTCAAGGCACCACAAAGCAATACTTTCTACCACACCCATCCCAGGATGAAGGGCGGTTTGGCCCTTTGGATGCCAAACACAGCTGCTCCTTGAAGACTGTGGACGGTAGGCTTGGTTTACACTGCAACAGCAGTGACAGATGTCTAGGGCATGAGGCAGAAGGGCATGACCAGCATCCCCCAGTCCTGTTCTCAAGTCTGCCACTGACTTGTATAAATGGCTTCCTTTCTGTGTCTCAGTTTTCACAGCTGTAGAAGGGGGATAACTCTTTCCCACATTTGCAAAAAGCTTTGAAATCTGAGGGCAAACAAACCTACACATCAGCTACTGCACCCCATCCAAAGCAAATGTAAGCAAAACAAGCTACGAAAGGCTGCTATGAATAGAAAGAGAGAAAATGTTGCTCATGTGTTCAAAGGAAAACCAGAAAGGCAGAGAGGCCTACAATTAGGCCCTCATCATCTTCCATCTTGTGAACACACACACACGGGCAGCCTGTGTCCTCCTTCCCCTGCTCCTGCCAACAGCCCTGAACCACTGCAAGCGCAGGACTCAAACATTTCATTTCAGGAGTCAGTGACCTACCAGCTGGGACAGGTAGACAGGTATGGGGAAGATCGGCGTCATTCCTGCCCACCAGGACACACAGGGCCACTCAGACGCGCACAAGTCACAGAGGAGCAGCATCCACAGCAAAAACACATTTTAAAAGATGCAAGATGTCATCTGTGTTGGTGCCAAATGCCCTCCAGCCTACAGGGTCCAGTGTATGCAGCCCCCCACACCAGCACCAATAAGCAGGGCTGTGTTGCCAGCCTAGGAAAGCAGCTAATTTGGTCCAGGGGCTGGGAACAGCATCTGGATGTGACCTCCTGGCACTCCACATCCAGCCCAGGAACACAGAAAGCTCTGTCTGCCTCTCCCACAATTTAAGCTCCAGGCAGAGGCAGCCACAATGCAGCCGGTGCCGTCTCCCTTCCACGAGAGGGCTCCGGGCAGGAGAGACGGTCCTCACCAGCCAGGCTCAGCAAGAGAGAACCACCAAGAGTTATGGCTGGCAAGGGTGGCCTGTGCCCAGGGATGAGCCCAGGGTCTGGGTTCACCACAGGGAAAAGGGTCAGCCCTGGGACTCCAAGCACTGACAAACCAGCTCGCTAAGCCTGGGGGGCAGGGAGGACCAGGAACAGAGTACAGATGAGGCTGCACCATGCCCTCAGCTTGCAGGCTCTGCCAGCCCAGAGGCAGCCCGTTTGCTTTGCCTGGTGCCATCCCGCTAGGCTGCTGCTGCTACAGGAGCTCTTGCTGTGGCAGCAAAGGACCCAGAGGGACTTTAAATGAGAGCAGAGATGACTCCCTGGAGCACCCGGCTGTGCCTTTCCCCTATGCATGTCCCCCAGAGGCAGGCAACCAAGGTCAGAGGCACCAGAGCCCAGGAGTCCGCAGCCCCCAGGCTCTGCTCTAGCGACTCTGCCCCCGATGCCCAGCTCTCCCCCATGCAGCAGTAGGGGCTGGAGCAAACCTGCCCTGCCCTGCCCTGCCCAGCCCAGTGGGGCTCAGCTCCGTGCTTCCTGGCCTGCCAGAGGTGCCATGCTCCAGAGCCACTGCCCGGGCTACCGGGGCCTGGGGTGGCGGGGAGGAGCCCCCAGGACAGGGCAAGGCAGGGCCTGCTGCCCCCCTGCAACCAAGCGAGCAGCTGCAGAGGCTGCGCCCACCCCCCTCCCGCAGGGCCGGCCACCGCGGGGGGCAACATCTGGCGCACCCCCGAGCCGAGCCTGGGGCATCCAGATGTGTACCCCCCGAGCCAGCCCCGGGGCATCCAGATGTGCACCCCCCGAGCCCACCCCGGGGCGCAACCAGCTGCGCGCATCCTCTGCCCCCGCCAACATCTGGAGCGGGTCCAGCTGCGCGCACCCACCTCCTTCTTGACGGTGCGCAGCAGCTGCTGCCGGGTCTCCGCCTCTGCGGGGGCAAGGAGGAGAGACGCGTTAGTCCCGCGGCCCAAGCCCCGGCCCCGGCCGCGGCCCCCGGCTCCCAGCCCGGCCCGACCCGGCGCCTACCCGCCGGAGCTGCAGCCATGGCCCCGCTCCGCCGCAGACTGGCAGGCAGCGGGCGCCGAGCAGCCGGGCCCGGGCAAGGCAGGGCAGGGCAGGGCAGGCAGCGCCGCCCACCGCGCGCGCCCGCCCGCCCGCCCGTGGGGAGGCGCCGCCGCCGCCGCCGCCAATCCGCGCCCACCCGCGGGAGGCACCGCGCACCGGGCCCGGGCAGGCAGGCTCTGCGGGGGCAGAATCGTGACCCGAGGGGACAGCATCTGCTGTGGATGCCCCTTCCTACAGCCTGGCACCGCCCAGAGGAGAGGGAAGGACGAGGGGGATGATGAGAGCTTGGAGGGGCTTCCTAGGAGGGGGCAGGAGAAGGGTTTACCACCTGCAGGGTGCAGAGAAGAGAATAGGGATTTATTATTGACTTTTTCCTAGATTTCATAGATCTTTAGGGTCAGGACGGACCTCAGGAGATCATCGCGTCTGACCCCGTGCCCTGGGCACCAAACTATAGTCTCCCCAGTGGATCTGTGCTCCTTGCTGGTTGTCTGCAACAGGAGACATCCCCATTATGGCTTCTAAGTGCCCCTGGTCCATCAAGGAAGCCTTCCTCGCCACCCTCTCTTTATGCCAGCCAAACATTCACCACCACCCTGTGCTTGTGGGCGCTGTCTGCTGTAGGTGAGTACCCAACACAAACGCTGCATGCCCCAGGAGGCTGGGGGGGTGGGCACAGCGACTGCCCACAGGCAGCCACAGCAGTGTTGGTGAGGGGTGGGCAGGGGAGTGAGTGCTGACCAGTGGTCACAAGAACAAGGGGTCACAACGTGAAACGAGCAGGTGGGCAGTTTAAAACCAACACAAGGATGTTCTTGTTCACCCAGCAAGTCATTAAAGCATGCTTCCATCGCACCTGGTGCCCACAAACTCGTGTCCACCAGGTGCGATGGAAGCAATGAGTTCAGCCAGATTCACCAAGGGATTAGACACGTGCTCGGAGGAAAGGGGCATCCATCCCTATTGAGCACAGGAGGGAGGGGCATGGCCTCTGCTGAACCAGACCTTCCTGAGTGCTAGAGGCTGCGAGGAAAAGAGGAGCAGGGCAAAAACCCTGGGCAGACCCAGTCACTCCACTCTCTGCCCTCATGTGACACGTGAGACTGGGCAAAACAGACCAATGGTCTGACCCATCGATGGCAATTCTTATATTCATAGATGATGTTGTAGATGCAATGGTCCAGAAATTATGCAAGGCAACGGTTTCTCCGGGTGATGTCTGTGATTGCACCAGGTTTTCACCCTAAGAAATCCTTGCCTCGCTCATAAATGAGAAATGCAAGCAGCAAGGGCAGCAGCAGGGTAGCGCCAACACTGCCCGCACAGACGCAAGTTATTTACTATGATCTGATGGGTAATCTTCAGCACCCCTGTTACCCACAGATACATGCCTGCAAGTCGCTCCCAGTGACTAGCCCCGCCATTCTGTGCTGCAAGAACTGTCATGTAAGCCACACAGTGGGGGGTGGCTTTCTGCCTTTATTAATCCCAACCTTTATGAATCAGTCTTTATTAATACTATGATCTCAGTATAAACTCTGACAACATAGGCTCAAAAATCTGTACACTGCAGAAGTGAAATTGGACTCAAGCCATTTAGCATCAGGTAACCCACAGGAAAAGCATTTGCGGGACATCCTCTATAACACAAAAGACGTGGTATCCAGGAGGTAATCCACTGGGATATCACATTTTACATAGATCTAAGCCTCTTGGAAAGGACAGATGAGCCAAATGTTCAGCAGGGGTAAATGTTCTGCCAACCTCCCCATGAGCCACTCATCTGTAAGGCCTTTCTGCACCTGTAATGATCAAAGAAATGATAGTGGCTTGAGCAGGGCCAGACTTTGAGGGCCCATGGCTGTCTGCTGTAAAAACTAAGGAGGGAGAAACAGGCGGTTTCATTAACACATTTCCTGCGTTTCTCTTCCCTCACTCATTGCTCCTGAGGACATTTCCATAGAAACAGGATCTTTGTTCCTTAGCAGTCCAGCTTCCACTAACAACACGCAGCATCAGAGAGGAGGGCAGCTGCAATCAGCTCCACCGTGTGTTAGTAAGGGGTGGCCTTCCAGCTCCGGCCATTCAGCAGCTGGACCTCAGTTTCCTTGATTAAAAGGTGAAGCTAACCCTGGCTGCACAGGGACCCGGTGAGGTGTCTGTTCATGCCAGTAAAGCACGCTGAGATGCTCAAATAAGACAAGGCATCCTCCACATGACTGATGCATTGATGTGTCCTCATGGCCTTCAGTGAGTGTGGCAAACTCCATCCACACTGGAGCTGGGACTGCAGTCAGAGCTGGCCTTCCTGAGAAGAGCTGGCAATGGGTAACCACACATCCTCACCGCTTCTGATCACAGCTCTCTCTCCCCTCCGCTACATTGGCCATCATCCATACCATGAAACTCAAATGGCTCTGCTTGAGTGTCTTCATGCAATCTCCACTGATTGCTGCGATCATAGCACTGGAACAGGCACCACCAGTCATCCCTTCAAACCCTTCCTGGCAGCCACTTGTTAACCGCTCCTTCATGGAATCAGCCCCATCAGATACTGGCCTCCTCGACCTCCTCCGCCCCTTCTTGGAGAGAGCCGAGCCAGAGTTAACAACAAGAAAGCTTCTCTCCAAACAGGGAGCAAGTGCAATGACATCCAAGTGGGGTATGGAAGCATGTCCAAGGGACAGCTCCTGCCCTTACATGCTGCAGTGACTCACTCGTGTACATGTATGTCTCTGCAGGCTGGAACGGGTTAGATCTGTTCCCTGCATGTCAAGACTGCATGTCCCTCCCTGAGAAGCCCCTCCTTTGCTTCTCCAGAAACTGGCCTGGCCTCCCAAGAGGTGTATTCTAAGTGCTCTGTGCCTGCGGTTAGCTGATGGCCACATACCGCTGCTGATTACGGCCCCTCCCTCTCCAAACATCTTCATGGCGTTAGTCCCAGCAGGATGTGGCACTGCAAAGATCAATGACCAGGAAACCACAGGCCTGATACAAATAATAATACATCCTACTCTACAGCCCATGTAGAACACAGGGTCCCTAGAGTGGCTGCGTGACCCGTCCTCAGTTACTGAAAGGAAATAAAGTCAACCCTCTCAGGAGTTTGCTGGGGTACTTCAAACCTGCTGATTTTTGCTCCATATTTGTTGCTAAAGCAGGGAGGAGTCCAGCCTAATAAAGTCATGTATCATATGTGTCACTCTCAGTACTGCTCCAGGGTACAGCAAGTGATGGCTCACTTTTATTTTGATTGAATTAACCCAAAAGCAACTTTTGCTACACCCTCTTGAAGCACTTCAGAGCCCCCAACCCACCATGCTGCAGCAGCTGGCCTCTGGGCAGCCTATAATCCTTGATTTCGTTCTCCCAGGATCTTTTATTTTCAACCAAAGCCAAGAAAAGGAGACAGGCCTTATTCTTCCCATTTTTTTATAGGGACTGGTCATTATGGTTACCTGCAGGTGTCCCACCAGTGGAGAAGACAGCCATAGCCAAAATACTTCGGGGAACTGCGACAACTATGTTTGGCTGCTTTCCAACACTTGTGGGCTAGGATCTGGATCGACGGATCATTCCCCTTGTTCAGGTACTGGCATTCATATTTTTGTGTTGGCTAATGAGAGAGGTGCTCAGCACAATGCAGCATACACAGGGACAGCCCCTGGCTCGCATCCTGAACCAACCGGAAGTGCCTGGAGACCTGACTGCTGGCAGCATTTCTTCCACCATCTCGCCCACTGAGAGATTTGGTATCTTTCCAGATTGGCCCCAGTTGCTCAAGCAGCAACGTCAGAAAAAACAGGCGCTCCTCCATGCGAAGGGGGCTGGAGTCACAAGGTGGAGCCATTGTGTTTGTTTTGCTACAGGAGCTTTCTGCTTGGGGAGAATCTGAATGACAGGGATGGAGGGGGTGAGGCTGAATAACTGATCCAGACAGTGTCCCCATCATGAAACATTGCATGAGCTGCTAAATAAGAATATGGGGGGAAGTGACAGACCAGATACTACATTAGGAAAGAGGCGGGTGTCAGGAGGCTGAGTGGATGGCCTGGAGACCCACAGAGACAATGCATTTAATCCCATATCAGTCCTAGCCCCACTCCAAACTGAAAACCCTTCTCATTGCCACCTGCTCTCATCTTTCTTTCTTATATTTCATAGATGTTAGATGTTAGGGTCGGAAGGGACCTCAATAGATCATCGAGTCCGACCCCCAGGATTTCATCCTGCCGCCTTCTCATAGCTCAAATTCACATCTTTTTTCCCCACTCTACTAGGGGGAAAATAAAGATAAAGCCTGTTCCTGAAAATTCACACAAATCCAAATGTCTTCCCCACCAGTTCTACCCCAGGAGACCTGCAGGGCACATCGTCAGTCTAGCAGGAGCAGGAAAGCATCAACCCCTCATAAAACACCCATCAGAGAAAATCCATGAAATCGTTAACAGCTGAGCAAATCACCTGGGGCAGAAAAAGCTTGTCTCCTCATGTGACCTGGGGATGCAGCTAAGAGACACTGGAGTCAACACTGCATGAATATCCAGTTTGGAGATTGAAAGCAAGGCAGATTTCCTGAGCCACCAACAGCTGGGCTGATGTGGAAATGCCAGGCTGAGATCCCTGCACTGCTCCAGTCTGCAGAGCTCCTCTGATCAGGACATGGGACTCTGGAGACAACAGACAGCAGGGAGAGAAGAGATGGCTTTGCAGTTCAGGATGGGACTGGGTAGTCAGGCTTCCTGCACTCCTAGTCTGTCCATACTGCTTCTGACAGTGCACAGTGGGGGACTGTGTTGGCTCTGCTGGGAAGAAACACTCCACCATTAAGTCCTGTTACACATGTGCACTAAATGCCAAACAATGTAAGGTAGCCACCACTGCAACAGCACTATGTGTACACCCAGGTGGTACTGGGGGACATGTCAAACTTGTCACATTTTTTTTAACATGTGGCATGCATGAAGCAAGAGGGCAGGGCCTATTCTCACCGCTACCCTCCCTAGCACTGGTCAGAGGCAGGGCAGACTCATCGCTGTGCAGTGCCTCCATTTCCCTATCCATAAAATATAGAACATGGTATTGCTCTGCCTCCCAAAGGTGCTGAATGAGCTGCTGGCCCACTGCATCCTTCCAGGGTCTGAGTCCCAGGCTGGCAAAGCTGGTCCCAGAATAGGTTTTACAGTTTTGTGACTGAAACCAAAAATCAAGACAAGAATCTGGTTTAAATAGAACTAAGACAGAAATATCAGGGGGCAGAGAGGGGAGGGTTACAGCTTAAATGAAAACTAAATCTTCTTGGCTTAACTTGAAACCTTTCATTTGATTCCAAACAGAATATTTTGTTTTATTTGGGGCTTATTTAACCCATTTTTGAGCTTTGGTTAAATTTAGGTTAGCATTCAAAAGGAAAATGCCATTTGGAAGCATGAAGTTTAGAAGTTCCATCTCAAAAAATGTCCAGACGAAATGTTCTGAAATGTTTCCTCTGTTTTGTTTCAGGCACAAACTGCTTGTCATCTTTTACTTGAATTTTTTAATCACTTTAGTCCAGCCGAAACTCTGCTTATCAGTAAATTGACGATTTGTTGGAGAAAATGTCCTCCAGCTGTGCCAACAGGGAAACTCTAACAGACCTGGCAGAGGCAAATTCTGTCTTATTGAGTTGTGTGAGATCTTCAGACCTGAACAAACACCACACATGATGCAGTGTTGATCTGAGTGTAATAATTAATGGCTCTTTCAGCTTGAGCCAGTAAAGACATGATTGATGTAGGTGTGGATGTGTATCCTTCTGGGTCTGCATTCAGGCCAAAGCCTGCAGTTTTTACTCAGGCAAAGCTCCCACTGGACCCACCATGGACTGCAGATAGTGGTTTGTATTTGGGAGTGTTCTTTGTTATAGGATCATGCAGAGCAAGACAGTGGATTCCTCTTCAAGCAGGCAGCTAGAAACCTACAAACTGGCAGATTCCATGTATCAAAGAAGTGGTACTCTTCCCAAGTGAAACTGCAGGACAGTTTTATGGGGCTATCAGTGCCCTGCCTGACTTAATCTGCCTGGTCCAGTAGCGTTTCTAAAGAACCTACCATCACAGCACCCACTATCATCATTTCTGTTGCAGTTCTTTCCCTGAGCAATGGGCTCATGTGGCGACGGCTGTGTATTATTACTTCAATATGTTATCTGTACAGAGAGTCCTCAGACTTATGACACAATTGGTTCCTGAAAACCGCGTCTTAGGTCAAAACGTTGTAACTCGGAACCAATTTTCCCATAGGAAACAATGTTATAAATGGGGAATTGGTTCCTGAACCAAGGCCCAATACCCTATTTTCACCAAAAAACCCCCACAATTTTGTACTCAATCAATTATAGATGAGTAATATGGCTACATCAATGCATTTATATTGTAAATAGCAATCATATTGATTTGGAAAAACTTCTGCTAGACATTTTGAAGAGTTCTTGGTTGGGCTTTTTGAAGGGTTCTTGGCTGGAGTCTTCTCAGGAGTCCCGGCTGCAGGTTTTTCTGGAGTCTCATCTGCTTTTCTTAAAGAAAGTGTCCAAGGAAGTTTGTGTTCCTTGGGAGAAAACACATCCCAAGTTTGTGTTCCTTGGGATGTGTTCTCCAGGGAGACGTTCATTGACATGGCTTGGCGTCAGATCACATGTTGTAAAGTTGAAACAGGTGTTAATTTATAAACACTGTAAGTGCGAAACATTGTAACTTGTCACATTGTAAGTTGAGGACTGCCTGTATAGTGGTACTATACGGCACACTACAGTACTCCCGTATAGTAGGAGCCCATGGTGCGAGGTTGTGTGCAAACACTGAGCAAAATGGTTCCTGCCCGAGAGCTTGGAATCAACACAAAACAAGAGGCAGCAGCTGGACACAGACCAATGTGAGTGTAGCAGGAAGCAGTGAGATCGTCTCTATGCACCCCCTGCCCAGCTTCATCAGAGTCACCATCTCTGTCATGCCACCATCCAGGTTTATGGCCAGAGCTCCTGCAGAACTCAGTTCCTAGTAAGGTCACTAAACCACATGGCCATATTTGAAAATGTGCCTCACTCCCAGCAGTTGTCACTGGGGAACAGAGGTTTTTCAAATCTGGTAGCTTTAATTCAGTGCCTAGATGGAAGCTGGGCTCTTTGCCTGTCTTATGCTGAAGGTCAGGCTGGATGGTTCCTTCTGGCTTCATCTGTGCATGAGCCAATGACAACCCCAGGCCCTTCACACTTACCCTTAACCGCAGTTCTTTGCAACATTTCATAAGGACTCTCCATGCTTCTCACGCTCATTATGAGTGCTACCGAGGTCACCTCCACTGGAGTATCTGTGTGGAGATAACACATGTTAAGACTGATCCACTGGGATGCACTCATTTTGCTCAGATAGAGCAAGTTAAGACTTAATAAACACAACATGTTGAGCTTTGGAGTGACGTAAATGTGCAGTCTGTGCAATCAGATAAAGCACCAAGAGACTGGAAGCCCTGGGGAGCAGAAAGATGATGGTTTCTTGTAAAGGAAACACTGGGGTTCCTGTACAGAAGGATTTTTTGCATCTAAAATCTTCAGCCCTGTCAATCTGTCTGTATCACTCCTAGCAAATTCACATTGGATGGGCAGCTGCGAGTCATGTGCTGAGAGTACACAGAAAGGACCTGTCACTTCCCATCATTCATTGGGAAAGGATTTATCTCACTGGAGAGCTCTCCCGGCTGGGCAGGACCCTGCCACTATTTGCACTCTGGCACCTTCCAGAAAGTTTTAAAGAAAAAAGTAGTCCCTAACGATAGGCACTTGGGTCTTGACCTGCGCAAGGGGGCAGAGAGTCAGCTAACCTGTTGCTTCTGCCCACAGGAAGTAAAGCAATGAGCTGAGCTGCCCCAGCTGACTTCACTCTTCCTTGGAAAGCTCAAAGAGGCTGATCTGCATCTGCTTGGGAACACGGCCCATTGGTTACACAGCTCTAGAAGCTTTGTGCTTCTCTCAGTGGCCTGCCTGTGGCATCTGCATTTCCCTTAAGCCTGAGGGAGATGAAAAATGGGGGTGGTGCATTGGGGGTCACTTGCAGTCCAGGCAAATCCCGGCAGTCACTGAGAGATGTGCACACACCACACATGCAGGTGCCAGAGACACCTCAGTGACCCTCTCCTCTGCCCCAACGCCACAGCCCTCCTTCAGAAAGAAGCAACCTGGGATGCATCTCCAGGAACAGGGTATAGATGCATGCACAGTCCTCAGGGCTGCCTGCTGCACTGAAGCATCAGAGCCTTCTGCTTCCCAAAAAATATCCCCCAGCAACATGAAGGAAAGTCTCCATGCACTAGGACTAGGACTGAGACATTTAGGACACCCACACACTTGCGGTCAGTGCAGTCACACCTGCCACAGTAGTGAGTCTTATTCTAACCAGCAATGGGAGGTGGTGCACAGCTCTACACACACAGAGGACAGCTTCTCTCTTCCAAGCTTGCTTCCAGCCTCTTCTGGTCTGATTTCTTTCACCCTGGGGGAAATGGTGCTACCTGGATAGATGGGTGCTATTACTGCCTCCCTTGAGAGCTGTTGATTAAAATGAATGCAGCAAAATCTCTTTTAATCCTATAAGCAAACTTCTAGCATGCCACCACCAGCCATTCGTCCCAGCTCCCACACAAAGGAGAGTGCTGCCTATCCCCGATCTGGTGATGGGTACATCCCAAGTGAGATGTGATGGCTTCCAATTTTCTGAAGGTCGAAGCGTTTAACTGAGAGTGAGTTGCTTTGCTCTTCATGTGATTATGTTGCCTCTCTGGGTATCAGGCTAAGTCAATTAAGTTGCTCATTGCTGTCTCTGCAGCTTAAAACTAAATTGCCCAAAGTTTGTTTAACACAGCAATTCATTGTCAACAGTTCAGTGCCTGTGAGGGGAGGTGGAAACAAAGCAGTCTGCTAAGCTGAGAAATACAGAGGGCTGCCTGTGCAACACGCTGCCCCACAGAGGTTGGTTTGGGGTGTCAGGGAGATCCATCTCCACCTCTACTCAGCTAGAATAAGGTCTGCAATGCCAGGCCTCTTGGTTAGGGGAGAGGTGGGATAGTAAGGTGAATTCTAGGGAAGAGAAGATCAACAGTCAGAACCATTTCATGGAGATATTGCCCCTGTGGCTGCTCTGCCAGACTCAATGAGCAAGAAGCAGATTATGGGTCTGATGCTCTCCTCAAATTTGCCTCCCTGGGTACCTGCTGTTACTTCACCAACTTGCTGTGTGTATAGGTTTGGGATTTCACAGCTCCCCTTTCATTGATTTGACAGTGGCAGCATGGGTCTGACTCTGGAAAACATGAAGCCAGGGAAGCAGACCAGAGCTGAGCAGCTTGTGGGCAAGAGCAGAGCAGCATGGGTGACTGATACAATGTTCACAGAGAGAGTCAGGGACTCAAGATGCCGGTGGGTTGAGCTCTGAGGAGTTTTGTTGCTTCTTTGACAGAAAGATGCCCAAGGTGGAATCCGTCAAGGATGACAGGCTGGTGGAGCGGAAGCCTGGCCATCGAACTGACAATGAATGTATTAGGATAAGGTGGAGCAGTCGTTCCCAGGCCAGGCCCTGCAGGATTGGCACCAGCCCTTTGTGAAGAGACTGGCTTTGGTGGGATCTTGCAGGTGAAAAGTCAGAGGGTCACAGAACAAACCGACCTCCCTGGGCACCTTGGAGCCTCTTCTCCAAAGGAAGGAGAGTTTGGAGCATCTTGTCATGGATGGTCAGGGCTTAGCTTGTACTCCCCTGGGACCCTGGCCAGAGAAAATAGACTGATGGCTTCTGCTCAGCTCCACTGTAAGGTGCCAAAAGATGCTAACAGGTTTGGCAAGGGAAAGCCTGAATCCAGTCAAAAAGCTGTTTCCTTGTTTATTAATCCTTGAAAAAGGTTTAATATTTTGTTCAAAACATGCTCACCCCCAAACTGCTAACCCTTCCCTCCTCACCCCACCATGGGAATTCTTCACCTTCAACCTCTCTGTGCTCCAGACCACTGCTGGGAGTTTGGGTGGCAGATAGTGGTATCCATTCCCACACCGCCTAATCACAAGCATGTCCCTGTACTTTTGGTGGCAATGAACAACCCCAGGACAACAGGCAAGCCACTAACATGGCAATGCACCCAGGAGAGGCACCAGTTGCAGCAGGGACCATGGCAGCTGGCAGAAGGCCTGGGAGCAACCACGTGCACCAGCTACCAGAGGCTGGACAGTGACGCAGTCTTCCTTGGCATAGCATAGGCAGTGCAACATGCTGGCAACAGGAAGCTCTGGGTGTAAATGCACTCCAAATGCTTCCAGCACCAGCTCACATGTGAGGCCAAGCATCAGTCCTCAGCATTCCATAGTCCTAGCTTAGACTCGCACAGTATTCATCCCTTAACCACATCATCATGGCTCCAGGGCCAGAAAGCAGCCTCAGGCCATTCCCAGCTGGTGCTGAGCCCTTTCATCTGCACTGACTTCAAGGAGGAAGGAGACCACACAGCACCTGGCAGGTCACCCTGGCAGGTCAGGGCCTTATTCAGCTGGTACTTCAAGGAGGCAGCAGGGGCTGCTTGTGTCCTTAAAGGATCTTAAAGAATTGGGGCCTGAGTAAGCACTGAGTCACTGCCATGGCATGGTGCTAGAGGGCAGCCAGCTGCTGGGGATGCCGTCTGACATCCTGCCAGCTGCACTCAGTAAGCACACTGAATGCTGGCACCTGAGCCAAAGCCCAGTCAGGTCACTGCATCCTGCCCCAGCAGCTCCTCTGCAGTTAGTGTCATGCAGAATTTTTCTTCACCTCTTGTCTCAGGCTGTGACACACAGATAGAGTTCAGTCACACTGACTTACTAGGTCCTGCTAGTGTCTAGCTTTGCCTAGGACACAACCATAATGCCAGTCTCAGACACGCTACAAGACGGGCAGAAAGAAAATGAGAGAGACTGCAGAAACCACTAGGAGGGAGTCAGTTTGTCTCACTCCCAAGATGGCTGTATTTCAAGCGGAGGTATGACATGAGTGGCAGTGATTCGATGGTGTGATGTAGCAAACTGCAAAACTGATCATAGACTCCGTTAGCAACCGATTGTCGTGGTGCAGAGTGGAATGGTACTGCCTCCCAGGGAAGGGGTCCAGACATACAAGTATTTGAGGCACTGCCTTTAAACTTGCAGAAGAGAGGGAGGATCAATGATGGGAAAAGACTAACTGTTGCTTTATGGTTGCTATGGCATCTGTTCTCTATATTCTGTCACTTATGCCTCTGAGACAGTCCTCAGACCAACAGGACTGCATCCTGCCTCTCTAACAGGCACTCTTCAGGCAGAACCAATCTGCAAAGCAGCCTTCTCACCCTGACTGCATAGAAGGGAAGACACAGGAGCCGAATTCAATTCTGAACCATCTGCCACCCCATGAATAAAGGCGACAGCAGCTCCCAGACAATGAAGCACAGATCATTTCCCAGTTTAACCACTTCAGCCAGGGCGCAGGCAGGAGGATTCCTGGGGAAGAGACCCTAAGGTCTCACACAAGCACAGCCGCACCAGAAGTGCCTACCTACTCACTGGATCATCAAACAGAAACGAGATGTTAGGACTGAGCAACACCACTTGGGAATAGAAGACCTGATGAGAGCAGTCAATGATCCCTCCCCAGGCCTGAGTGCATCCTACAGTACAAGTGTTGCCGCATCATGTCTTCAGACAAGGAATAAGCTAAAGGAAAGTGGGGATTTGCTCACAAAGCAGCATGCCTCACCTCAGTTACTCCTTGTGAATTGTTCGCTGGGGACTGTCAGGGCAATAGCTGGGCAATCAACATTTTGGTAGCTTTGTGCCGACAGTAAAGGAACAGCACTGCAATCTACCTCACGCTGCATCATCGATAGACCATCTCTGTGAAGGGTCCAGCACTGTGGGGACCTGGTTCCCAGCTGCAGCCTCTAGGCCCTGTCATAATACAAATAACAGCAACTCAGTGCATCAGTGTGGTATAAGAGCCTTCCGAAGACATCCTAGGCCAGTGGGAGCTGAAGGGGCTGTGGCAAGAGCTGTTCTGCCACAACTGCCTGAAGCAGCCTTTGCGCCATCTGGTCTGTGCATGGAGGGAACTGGACAGGGAGGAACTCAGCCACAAACTTAGACAGGACAGTGCTGATTAAAGGGTTTCTCCTTTGAGAGACTGGGAGAAATAGCTTTTCTCTCTAGGGCTGATTTGATGATGCTTGTGTACCAAAATCTCTCCTTGATTTCTCCTGGCATTTTGAATGTGCAAGGAATACAGAGCTGGGTCCTGTACCTGGGACATAGAAGCTGCTGCACCGTCTCCTGAAGAAAGTCCACAGCATGGCCGGAGGGGGAGATGGAGATGCTGGAACAGAAGACACCAGAATGTCAACCATGGAGGACAAAATCAAGGCAAGGAAAACATAGGCAATGCTATAGGCAGTTACTGAGGTCCTGCAAAGATATGCACCACTGCTCTCTGCTTCTTAGCAAAAAACTACATCGAGGCATATCTGGGAGATAGAGGAATGTATTAATTGAATATGCACCTGATAATCTACACCTAAACTTTTTTTTTGTTGAATCTGGTGATGGCAAATAATTCATAGTCTTACTTTATGTTCAAAATATATCCTGCGTTGGTCAGGATAGGTGCACTCTGACCCAGGCCAATGGCTTGTGCCATTTTATTTCTGGCCAGACTTACACAAACACAACAGTATCCTCAGGTAGCACAAGTCAGTCAACATGGTTGCACTGCCCATGGCTCTTTTCAAGGGACTGGAGCAGCAAATTTAGGGAGTGTAAAAATCTTTGATCTTATGGTCTCATTTTGTGCTGCAGAAAGCAGGGACCAATCAACAGCCCTTTCTCAAGTTAAATTCCCATTGGTTTCAAGGGGGAGCTTGCCAGAGTCAGGACTACAAAGCTGGGCCCCTGAAGTGTAAGGGGAAGTAAAACACAATGCCACGGAGCTCATGTTCCTTTCAGTGTTAATATTTACAGGACAACCTCAAATCATGGCAGGAGATTTTATCATCATTTTGACCAGCAGTCCCATTTCCTTCTGCAAAAGGCTCCCTTGGTTATTTGTTTCCGTTTTGATTGAACTGCTCTGCTGAATTCATGTTAGTAATGAAATTTGTCATTCTGCCAATCAAATTGTAAAGAGTGTAATGACCTTTCATTATAGTGAAATCCCCTTCATAATAACATTTGCTCCGCAAAAAAAATTATTCTATTTCAGACAATTTATTTCTGACAGTCCAGACCTCTTTGCTAAATCAAGAAACAGGGAGTAGATGAAGAGAGGGAATTTTAAATGATATTGGAAATAATTCCAAAAATGCAGTGATAGGAACCAGAAAGGCATCAATGCCTGCTGGTTTATAATGGGTCGGACAGGTTTTGCGACCTAAACACAGTGCGTTTGGACTGTATTCAAATCATGCCTGTTGCATCTTATCCAGGACCATACATTTTAAGTCAGCTCTATCTCAGCACAGATTTTCTCTGGGTGAATAAATGGCAGTGTCCTTTACTTAGTTATGACGTCATGATGGTGATCATAAAAATAAAGGATGAAGAAAGGGCTGTTGACAATGTAAGAGCAAAGCAGAAAAGCTGCTTCTGGTATAAGAAATGCACGGTCCCCATTCAAATACATCTAGCCATGGGCTGTATTGAACCTGCCATCCCTGGCCTGCTATATAGCCTCTGTTTGTAGGAAGCAGTGATCAGGCTTCCAACAAGGAAATGTGTTTTTGCCCAGGCTGAATTGCTCCAAATCCACATAGTCTCTTGGGAATGAGGAGAATGAATCTCACACTCCGCCCTGCAACCTCCTCGTCCTGCGCACGAGCATAGCATCCCCCTCCAGTGACAGCAAAACCCTAGAAAGAGAACCTATCAATACCCAGTGCCCTTACATTGGTCCCAGCATTTCAGCTCCGTGCTCTCAATGAAATGCTTTCTCCACCCCCCTCCTGCCTTTGATCAAAGGATGGGTCCTTCTGAGGGCCAGTGTGGATTTCCAGACTGGAGGTGGAGAACCCCAGTCTGTGTGACCCTCCCCTCCTTGGTTCTGTCATCAGCAATACAAAATCCTTCTCTTCTCCAACTTATTCAGCTTGAATCCTGCAGGATTTGCATCGGAGGCAGAATGTCAGAGCAGAACTCTCCAGCTCAGGCTGGTAGCCTTCCCGGGCAGGGGACAGGAGCGAAACCCGGCTCTGCTGCCAACCCTGTGCCACTTGTGACCCAGACAGACTCCAGGGACAAATGGAGCAAAAAAATGGATTTCCTCCTCTCAGTAATTGGATTTGCTGTCGATCTGGGCAATGTCTGGAGGTTCCCTTATATCTGTTACCAGAACGGAGGGGGTAAGGACAAAGCTTTGTTTATTTTAATCTGCTTTTAAAGGAAAAGTAATGGCTTTAAAAAAAAATAGTAGACTTGAAAAACTTGTTCTTTCTTCCCTTTGCTTGGTGGTTATTTACAGCCATGACTGCCTGAGCCAGGCAACTTCAGGGAATGATACAACTACAGCTTTGATGCACCTCTCTTTTCCATGTTACCACTACTTGTTTTAAATCTTTTTCCCCTGATGCCCTTCCTCCTGCAATTAAAAGTGTGAATTTCTGCTTTAAGGAAGAACACCACATGTTTTGCAATTAATACATTTAAAATTAAAAAGAAAGGAAAAATTATGAAAAAGGACCACAAAGGTCAAATCCTGCGCAGTGGCTGATAACTTTGTGGTCTTGCCAGTTTGTGAAACTATCCCTTTTGGTGTCTTGCAGTTTAAGATCATTATTTCAAACATCCCAAATATCCTTGATTTGAGATTACAGGCATATCTCTTGTACAATTACAGTCCTTTAAAATAAAGCCAAAAAAGGCTTGTCGCGGAGCTGTCCGTGGTACTTGAATTTAGATGTCTATAAAGCAGCTTTCAGTAGGCTTAACCGATTAATTAAACGTTCTGATTATTTCTTCCTGACAGAGATTAACTTGAAGTTCAAAATTCCCCAGAATCCTACTGTTAGAAAATGTTTCTAGCAACTGTTCAGTCAATGAACTGTTTTAAATAAGAGTAGAAAAATCTCTTTTTAAGAGTGCAAAAATGTGGAAATAAAGATGTTTTGTATTGTTTGCAGAAAACACAGTGGATTTGATTGCCAAAAGTTGTGGGAGTTCAGGTGTCACGCTTTAATGTTTGGGCAAATTACAAGAAAAGAATTATTCTATGCCGAAGGCTATAGGCTAGATTCTGATTTCAGATTCATTCGTGTTGCTTCAAAGCATCTGCGCTTCAATCCCTGGGATTACTCCAGATGTACTGCAGTGTAACTGAGAGCAGTCAATGGCTTGTTGTCAATTTACCTTAAAACATGCACACAGTAGAAATCTAAAGGGCATTTAATAAAAACATTAAAACACTAAGATGCTGTTCTTAAAAAAAAAAAAAGCCCAAAAGGCACAAAGAGAAAGAGTGAGCACCGGTGCAAGCAGCGGATGTAATTTGTTCTTCATTTGTGTTCCTAACATAAAACAATAATGATAATTGGGCTTGGACTGACTGGCCTTCCCTTCATGCCTTTGTCCTGCAATAGACCTTAGGGAACTGTTAGCACCCTTGTTCAAAGACCACCTCCTAAGCTCCTTCTCCCTGGCATACCCTCTCGTTTCATCGAGTCCCATTTCTCTGCTTCTCTCTCAATGAACCACTGAGGCAATGTAGGATGAGGCAAGTTGTTACACTGGCATCCTGCAAGTTATTTGCAAAGTCAGAAAAAACTTTTACGCCCTGTCCATAGTGAATGCTCTCTTTTGTTTGCATTTCAAAGCAGCGATGATTGGACGGCGCAGCCTGGATGAATTCAGATGGTCAGGGCCTTTGCTTCCCTTGTGTCAGGCAATGCATGCACATCTTTTCGGACTCTTCCTCGGCAAATTAGCAGATTCTATAAATAGCCTGGCACAGCAACTGCAGTGGACCACGTCTCTGTTATCCATGCCTGTGTTTCTCCATGTTTCTCCGACTGCTTCTTGCTGCCCTCCAGCAGAGCACACATGGGGCATGATAGCACTCATCATGTAGGGAGAGTCCTAGTGCCCCTGGCACAACATTAAACATATAGCTCAAGCAACAATTGGTTAACCTAATTTCTAGCTGCTATAGGAGACATGCTGGGGGGTGGGGGGGCTATCTGTAGACAGAGTTGTTTGCCTCTCTCCAATTTACAATAGGTGAAGGGTGGAGTTACAAACACTGAAAACAATCAGTCACCAAATGGCATCATCCCTTCCCAGGCCACTTGCAATCCTGTAAAACGATGTGATGTTTTGGAACCTCAGAGGGATGTGGGGGTGGCTATTCAGTCCAAGTCAGACAGAAATGGCTTCTACCAGAGGTGGAGGGTGATTGCCCCAGCAGCTGCCTGGCAACACTTGTTCTGACTGTAACTGGAGTGTGGTACACCCCCTCTGACTTCCTCCTCAATACGACCTAGCATTCAAGCAAATGCCTGTGGCCGGTGTCGTGGCTGCCTATATTCACAATGCAGCCACGCTCAGGATTGGGCCCCATTGTACCAGGTGCTGTACAGACATAGCTGGATGGACTGCTGTAGTGGCTGGAGCCCTGCCTTCGACTGTGAAGTGAGGCCATTCCTATGAGGCCAGGCCACTTTTCCTCCACACCTTCCCCTTCACAAACCTGGCTACACTCAAGTCTTCCCTGCTAAGAAGCCCTTGCACTCTGTCTTTCTGGGGAGCAGCGAAAGGCAGCGATGCTGGACTGTGTTATGTATGCAGTTCTGGTACACTGCCAAGGCCAGAACCAGATTATTAGAGGAAAATGAGCTCTTTCCAACTGACACAGGGAGTGCTGGGGGCTTTACCTGAGACCCCCTACACCTGAGAGTCCCAGCACAGGTTCAAAAGACCTGGGTAGTTCAGAGACTCATCCAGACTCC
>JAGPOW010001167.1:25335868-25349161 GCA_030014935.1 Caiman crocodilus | reverse complement strand
TATCAGCTGCCTTGATATTGAACACATCTTCCCTTGTGTTCATGGCCTATGGCAATTCAGCAATGTAAAACATTTCATGCCCAATGGCTGATACAAGCAGTTTCTTTAATTACAGGACTTTCAGTGCAGCCGGGGGGGGGGCCTAAGTTAACTAATTCCCTGCAGGATTACTCTGAGGAGTGTAGAATGCAGTTCCAGCTAGAAAGAATTCAGTGGGTACAAGTCTAGCCCCAGTAATTACTGCCTCATTATGAAAAATGCAAATGACAATGTTAATTATTTATCTGGGGGAGGGACAATGCATATTCATTGGGATTTTCCTCCACAGAACCTTTTCAAACCTGAAAGGTGCTTAATGCCTCTTTCCTCCCCATTCTGATGCTGTCTTGCCTGGGGTTACAGCTGGTTCATCTCTTCCTAACTAAAAGCAGGATGGCTTTAAGCCACAATGCAGCCACACACAAAGTCCAGAAACTCCCTGTGTATCCTTGCAGCTCCAAACAAGAATACCCTAATTCCTTAGCAAAGTAAAACAGGGAGAGGAATGGGCTTGAAAACTGTGTCTGTGGCAGATTGGCAGTGAGGGAATGCAGAGCCCTGGTGAGCCCACATCTCCGGAGAAGCCACTTGGGCGATGCCGCCTCTTGGAACCAGGCATAAAATCCTGCCTCTGCTGAAGTTGACAGAAGAGGGCCAGGCCCCCATCCCAGATGCCATCCCCTGTGACTCTGACACAGGCCGGGGTGGCTACTCCTTCCTGGAGCCTGTATGCAGCACTGATACTCACCCACCCTGGGTGAACCCACCCTCCCTGCTGTTGATGACTACAATGGTTTTGCTTCACTCTCTGCAGGGGCCTTCCTCATCCCATATACCCTGATGGCCGTCTTTGGAGGGGTGCCTCTTTTCTACATGGAGCTGGCCCTGGGACAGTTCCACAGGACAGGAGCCATCCCCATCTGGAAACGCATCTGTCCCATCTTTAAAGGTAAGACACCCCTTCCCACCCCCAGTTTAATTCTGATGTATATGCTCGATTCTTTGCTTTGTCCACACAACAGATGACAGGAAATTCTTGCAACCACAGACCACACAAACCACACAACAACATCTCACCAAAGTATTTTTGCTCAGTGCTCAAGGAGAGCTCAGCAGTTCAATAGTCCCTTCTAACCGATTAGCTCACTGGGCTCTGCAAATACCAACTGTCCTTTGCAACCAGCTGGCCAGCAGACTTAGAGCAAACACCGCTCACAGAGGGGGAAATTCATGTGCATAGAGAAATAAGCTGACTTGCTCACAGTAACTCACATGCACTGTCAAGATCAAGACCCAGGGACCCTGATCCAGCCCCTGAGATGCTTCCTGTATCAGACAGAGTTCCTCAAAATCAGAGCCGTCTCCCCAAAGATTTATCCCATGGTTTAGTGACCAACAATTGCCAAAGTTCTTCCATTACACTGCATTCTCAGGGCCACGGTCATCCTCTGCAAGGGCATGATTTCCAGAAGGACAATGCCTCTAGCTGAGAACTAAAAAGAGAAGGCTCCAAAGTCACCACTCACTCTACACTATCCTGTCTGAATGCCTCATGCAGGAACCCTGCCCACACAGCAGTCAGGAGCAGGCACATCTCCTGTTACAGCAATCTCTCACCCCTCACAGGGATTGGCTTTGCCATTTGCATCATCGGCCTGTACGTCTCCTTCTACTACAACACCATCATCGCCTGGGCCCTGTACTATTTCTACTCCTCCTTCACCAGCTCCCTGCCGTGGACGAGCTGCGACAACCCCTGGAACACACCCAACTGCACCAACTACTTTGGAAAGAGCAACGTGACCTGGAGCAACTTCTCCAAGTCGCCGGCTGAAGAGTTTTATACGTAAGTGCATGTAAGTGGAAGACATAGGTGGGCTGGGAAAATTCCTTCTCTCCTTGGGGTCCAGCCACATGCTAAGGTCTGCTGAGCGAAGGACCAGGGTCTCAAAGGCCTATAAACACATACCCCACTGTAATTCGCAGTGCTTTGTATCTTGATGTAAGTTAGACTGAGATTCTGAAGGGGCAGACATGCAACTACCACGGGGCAGCTCATCCAGCCAGTAGCTCTGACTGCCTGGCTGGTAGGTGATGGAGGAGAAGGTAAGGCTTGTAGCAAATGGCTACCCTAAGAGGAGTCTGGACAGACAAAACCTAACCCAATGTAGTTTCTGCTGGTGTAGTTTTACAGCAGATTTCTGCAGAGCTAAAACTCCACCATACTAGGCAAACTTACCTTGGTTTAGGGGCTTATGTCTGTCCAGTGCTTCAGTGTTTGCTTGCCTAAGGCCGGTACCCACACTGAGTCAGGAGCTGAGCCTAGAGTTCAGGAGTCACCCACTACTAAAGCAAGCTCTCTGCAGGTCTGCTGCAGCTGCGATGGTCTAAGCTGGGCACACCTGGGGCAGAAACAGATCCAGCCACATGACAAAAGACCCCCAGGTGACCAGACTCGGATGTGCCTTCCCCTTCTTGGATTAGCACCTAACCCTGGATTTCTTTTGTCGCAGGAGGAAGGTCCTTGAGATTCAGAAGTCTAGCGGCCTGTATGATGTGGGTGGGATCCGCTGGCAGCTCCTCCTCTGCCTGCTCCTCATCTTCACTATTGTTTACTTCAGCCTGTGGAAAGGCGTGAAAACCTCAGGGAAGGTAACCAAGCCTCCAACTCCAGTTCTGCCTAAAGGCCTTTCTGACAGTGCCCCATCTCAGGAGAGCCCTCATACCTTGTGAAGAGGACCCACTGCATAGCATCCTTGCTCAAAATGGAGGGCCCTGCCCTGCATGCTCTGCCTTTCCCAAACACACACCTTAGCACAGGAGCCTGGTTAACCATGTTCAGTGATGCTGCCTGACTTCACAGCAGAGGGGGGATGGCAAATTGCAAAGAGTTGTCTAAACCAGACTGATTCCCCTGTGTGTTAGGAGTCACCCAAACACTAAGTACATTTGGGCACTCAGATCTAACAGGTGACAACCTGCTAACAAAGGGGAAAGGCAAAAATCCCCCAATGGATTATAACAACCTGCTCTGCCCTCATGGGATTTAAAAGATATAGGTCATTCTTTCATGGTAGCCTCCTTGCTCCACATAGTGCCAAAATCTTGCAGGAATGCTGCTTGCTTTCAGCCCATTGCTAAAGAACAGCACAACCCTGTTATACAGAACCCCCGTGGGACCAGGAGAAAAGCTCATTAAAAGAGGGTGCTCGCTATAAAGAGGCTAGTCAATTTGCTGCATCTTAGTAATTAAAAAAAATGGCTCCTACTGCTGGGATTGTTAAAAGGGGGATGTTATAAACAGGATTCATTATAACGAGGTTGTGCAATAGCATCCCTCCAACCAGGTTGTGTTCATTGGAGTGGCCATTCCAGTTCCATCACTGCCAGCGAGGCCGGGGGTGTCTTCTCTGTCTGTCTCCAGCTGGAGTCTGCCTCCCTTGTCCCTGCCAGTGACATCCGGCCCTGCTTTCCAGGTGGTGTGGGTGACAGCAACTCTGCCTTACGTTGTCCTCCTCATACTACTGGTTCGGGGAGCGACTCTGCCTGGGGCATGGAGAGGGGTCGTCTTCTATCTCCGACCCAACTGGGAGAAGCTCCTGAGCACTGCAGTAAGTGTTAGCGAGCAAGTCCCCTTCAGGGGCTCTGCCCTGTGCAGCCAGGTGTTTGTTGGGTGTAGCCAAGTTTTAAGGAGCCACAGAAGAGTGAGCCTGTGAGTCAAGCAAGGAAGGGTTAAATACTCTGTTTTGGCTTTATACTAGACACTAACATGAACTTCAGCACTGAATCGAGAGAGATCATGTGTCTCTCAAGACAGGCAGAAGAGGGACCTGCTAGCCCCACACACTCCCTGGGGTTCATTTCCTAGACTCAGTAGCCTTGTCCACTGCAGGGAAAATCAGATGCACAAGAATACTGGCTGCAGTGGAAGCTGCTGTGTTATAGGACACTACTGAGTCTGACATGGAGGTGAAAATGTCCATGAGTGGCCTTTCCACTAGTGTGGGGCTTGAGACACAAAGGACAAGAACTGGCAGGGAGATACTGCTAGAGCAGCACACCAGGGAGAAAACATTAGCCACAGTGTCACATACTTTAATGAGAAAGTAAGTGTACCTGTTGCATCTCCCAGCCTGGTAATCCGGTCCAGCCACCTCAGCGGACAATGGCCTTTAACAAGGAGCTTGTTCACACAAGAGCCAGCGCTTGCAGGTCCATCGGGCACATGCCTGGCCCAGATGAGAGAACCAGAGAGTAATGGGTTTATTATTCCTGCACAAAATAGCGGCATGCTGGCCAAGCTCTTGGAAATGCAAATCTTTAATTGGATCACCCATCTCATTTGCTGCCGGGTTCCGTTCCTGCCATGTTCTTGCCCGCCCGTATAAAGCTGGCCTGACAATAGATTTCCTGTCTGTAATTAACACAGAGCTGCACTTGAGCATTTTCATGAAAGGTAATCAGCAATATGCTCTCCAGTTAGAGCCTTTCATAACAGAGACAGGGTAATCATTCAACAGCCCTCCCTTTTCCCAGTCACTGTGAGCACAGCTGGAGCAAAGGGAAAGTTTCAGGGCACCCCAGGAAGTAAAGCTGTCACAGCCCAAATGTCTGGGTGTACACCCTGTGCACCCTGGTCCACTGGGCAGGACCTGCCTTGTGCCTGCCTGGGATCTAAGCTTTCTGGCTGGGCCCAAGCCCTCAGGAGACACCTGCAATCCTGCCTCCATCCAGCTTCTTTGCTTGTTCTACCAGGTTTGGGTTGATGCTGCTGCCCAGATTTTCTTCTCCTTGGGCCCTGGATTTGGCGTTCTTCTTGCCTTGGCCAGTTATAACCACTTCAACAACAACTGCTACCGGTAAGAAGCCAACTGTGGGCTTTGCTTTGGTGCCCTCAGCACCCCGGATACTGGACTCCCCTGCTTCCACACAACACCAGCTTATCTGCCTGCAGGAAGCCTGTTGGGTGGTGTTCCAGCTGCTAAAAAAAGTCTACCCAGCTCTGTTTACTCCTAGACAAGCTGAGTTATCCTGTCCAAACACAGCTACTGCCTCTAGCGAGAATCCTCTTGCTTCTGGGCCAACAACTCCTGCAGCAAGAAATGCAGGAGCTTTTGGGAACGGTGCCCGTCCCAGTCACTCTCCCCCTTTCTGCCTTTCAGGGATGCGATCGTCACCAGTGTGGTGAACTGCCTGACCAGCTTCCTCTCGGGCTTTGTCATTTTCACAGTGCTGGGCTACATGGCTGAAATGAGGGATGTGGAAGTAGAAGATGTAGCAAAAGACAAAGGTTTGCCCTCCGTTAGCCTTGGAATAGTCCCTTCTGCCCTCCAAGATAATGGATATTGGTCTGCAACCATGTGTTGGGGGCTGGGTGATTAATGGTCAATCCTGCAAATCCAGATCCTGAGCTATGCTCCTGGCTTTGCTGTATGAGCTCCAACATAGGCGACTGGTAGGAGGGACACAGGAGTGGGGCATGTGCCCCACCTGACAGGGTCGTCTTCCCCGCCAACACCAGTGGCAGCTTCTGCAGGTGCTCGCCAGCCCTGTCCCCACTGCCAGTGCTACCGCTGGCTTCTGCAGGTGCCCCCCCAGACTCGGGAGGCACCAGTTGCCCATGAGCTCCGGTAAGCTATGTTGCCTTCCCGTGCCTCGACTATTCCCATCTAATTCAGAAGAAGGAAAAACTACCTTCTTCACAGGCCTTAAGTAATGGTTGTCAGGGCAGTGGGCTGGCAGCTCAGGTGGGGGCCTACCCTAGGAGTGACCAGGCACTGAGGGGGCTTGGGCATGAATGGGGGCAGAAGGCCAGGCCTAGCAGGTGTGAGTAACAGAACAATTTTCACCTGCACAAAGAGGAGTGAGGCACCTACTTCCTCTCTGTGAGGGTTGGGTACTGAACTGCCATTGACTCCTGCCTTGGACAATCTTCTCCCAAGAGCTTTTCTAACATGGCATGAAAATCCCCATACTTCTGCTAGTGGGCACGAGGCAGAAGCTCCAGGATTTTTGTCACACAGGACCACATTCATAGCAACTGGTGAGCAAGGAATAACCAGCATCTCCCTTCCAGGTCCCAGTCTGCTGTTCATCACCTATCCCGAGGCCATCGCCAACATGATGGGCTCCACCTTCTTTGCCATCATATTCTTCCTCATGGTGATAACTCTGGGGCTGGACAGCACGGTAGGTACCTTCATGATCCAGGAAAGACCTACGTGCCCATTCCAGAGCACTCTGCCCTAGAAGGATTCCTCCGTGGCCAGAACTCCGGTCAGTGCTGGATATCTATCCAAAAAACAGGGCCACAGGCTGTGAAAAATATTCTGCCTCTTCTCCTCTCAAGATGGCCCACGTGCAGGTTATTTCAATGGGCCTTTTACTCATTTCTGCTCTGTATAAGGCTGATTCTGCCTCCCCAGGCCCCTTTATTAACTTGAAAGGGACAAGGAATTGGTCCTAAGCAATAATCCCTGAGGGGTGGGTAACTCCTCAGTGTTACTTAGCCTAGTGATGCTGCTAACGAGCCCCCAAAATGATAAAGGAAGTTGACTTTTCTCAGAGCTGGCTAGGAAAGCAGGGACAAGCACAGCAGGATGGGTTTGCATAAAAAGGCCCCCTCTATTTTATGATTTTTATTTCACTCCAGCAATTATTATAAGAGTCCCTGATTTTTTTTCCATTTGTAAATAAGACGCAATGAACCCTAATATTATCCAAGGATAACATCTGTGCAGCATACTTCAAATTTGAGGCTTGATGGACAGTGTACAGTCAGGGAAAGGCCTTTGGAGCTAATCATAAAACATAATATCCAGAGAAAGTCCATGGGGTTATAGTGAATTTTGCACCAAGTGCAGAATCTGAGCCTTTGTTTCCTTTTTCTGGCTCCCCCACTGTTTCCTCTGGTTCCTGCGCAGTTTGGAGGCTTGGAGGCTGTGATCACAGCAATAATGGATGAATACCCTCACATCCTGGCAAAGCGGAGGGAGCTGTTTGTTCTTGGCCTCATCACCATGTGCTTTCTGGGTTCTCTCACTACATTGACGCACGTGAGTATGTCAGAGAGTGGATTCAATGCCACCTCCTTCTGCTGCTGGACCTTCATACAGGCTGCATGGGAAATGCCCATGGGAGAGCAGGCTGCTGCTGACGTACAGCCCCGCAATGGGAACAAGCAGAGCATCTTCATCTTTCACAAGGGCATTTGCCAAATTTTTGCCGCTGTCATTCTCCTGGCTTGAGAAAGTCCCTGGGATTCCTTTGTAATCATCCCTACTCTCCACTACCCTGGTTCACTTTATGTCCTTTGCTAAGTTCCCACCTTGCACTTTATTCCATTTTGCAGATCATACTAACCACCAGCCCCAGGCCAAGTTACTGGGCAGCCTACAGCCCACATAACCCTGCGGTTTGCTTGTTGCCTCAGCCGCTACGTAACCATGCTTCCTGCCTCACCCAGACTTAATTAGCTTCCTTAACAGCCCTTTGTGTGCAGTTTGGTCAAAGGTTTTTCCCCAAGTCCTTATAAAGCCTGGAGCTCTATTAGCCAGCTCCCCAATCTCACCGTTTTACTGACACACTCAAACAGAAACACTCTAGTAGACTGGTGAGCCCTGGTTTTCTTTTTCAGGCACCAGGCTGGCTTGTCCTGGCAATGTTCAAAGTAAGGCTTCCCACTTCCAGTTTGGTTTTTTTTACATCTGGTTTTTGTCAACTGACCCCAGCAGATTCTCTTAGACTGGCCTCCTTCACTCGGCCTTTCTTACAGGACTGCACCTGCACCAATATCTCAAGGAAGAAAAAAGTCTCCTTCACCTAAGCACCCTCAGACCTAAGCCCCACAGGAAGCTTAGCAACTCCCCTCCAGTGCATGGATTGAATGCTTGAAAAAGCCAGCGCAGTGGAAGGAGCAAGAATCCAGCATTGCCCAGTCTACCTAAGAGTCACTAACATTACAGCCAGCTTGCATTTGTCATTCCAGGGTGGGGCATACGTTGTAAAACTACTGGAAGAGTTTGGCGCCGGATGCTCGATTCTAGCTGTAGTGCTGTTAGAAGCAATAGCAGTGTCATGGTTTTACGGTAAGGAAACTCCCTTTGGACACCTCTGTTATTAAGTGATGCCCCTGAACAGCCAAAGATCTTGACCCTTCAAATACTCGTGCATAGGCTTCTCTGTGCACAGGGCTTAATAGGACTTATTTTTGTAGCCATGTAAGCAGCCTTGGCTAGGCTAGAATGAAGGACAGTCTCTCGCGAGCATGGCAGTTGTGAGCTTTCTCCGTGAGTTCTCTGCAGGTGCTTACTCTCGCTTGCCGAGCAGTGACACAATGTCTGTGGTCCATTTTCTTCTGCACAGGAATTCAGCGGTTCTGTAACGACGTCAAGTCCATGCTGGGCTTCGCCCCAGGGATGTTCTGGCAGGTTTGCTGGGTGGCCATCAGCCCAGCCTTTTTAGCAGTGAGTATTGTTGTCCCAAGCTGGGGCTCAGCTTGCTAACTTTCCTTTAGACACCTAACCATGCACGTGCCGGCTAGAATGCTGACATAAGACCTGACAGATTCTGGGAGGACATCTATAGCACAATATGGCCTATGTAGTAACAGCTGAGTTAGCCTCCATCTAGCTAATATAGAGAACACAGGCGGTGAAGATGCAGCAGCTATGGTGGATCAGCTCAGTGGATGCATTTGCACTTTAGCACAGGCTATCCAAACCCTCTGGCAACCCTGTGAACTAAAGCCCTTGCCATCATGTCTCCACTGCTTTCAGTGCCTGTGTTAGCGACGTCAAAGCAAGCTTAGGTCTACCTGCACCTACCACTCACCCTCCCTTGCTCCCCAGTTCAGTCACCCTTGGGTGTATAAGGAAGGAGGCTGTTGTTTACAAAAAGCCACCTCCTTTGTTTTCTGTAACCAGAAATCAATAGGAAGTTTGCTAAGTAAAGTGGGAACATGACATTCTATCCATACACACTGAGACTATGCACTTGTCAAATAAAAAGGTTGCCCAGCACGTATTGATCTGCATGATCTATAGATCATGGGCCATAGCTCACAGCTGGCAGATGCAATTCAGTTTGAGTCAATGAAGTGATGCCTGCTTACACCAGCAGTGATTATGGCCGTGTTGTGTTCCTTCTATAAAACAAATCCATCTACTCTAAAGATTGCAATGTATCAGTTACTGTGGTCCAGCTTGCCAGACAGGCTATTTTCAATGCAGCTCCAGTGCTGTACTGTGTACTGGATCCATCACCTTTGAAATGCCAGCCTTACACTGGACTTCAAAGAATGCCCATCTGTAAGAGAGAGAATGTATTAATATCACCTGCCTTCCAAGGTGGAGAGGGATTGTGAGGATTAATAGCTGTGTTAAAGACTTGAGAGCTTAGGTTTTAGGGGCAAAGTACTATAAGCAAGGCAGAAGGAAAATAAATGACTGAGTTACACCAGTGAGAAATAACCTCAAAGGGGCAATCTCTAAGAGGTCTTCCTCTGATAAAAACCTGACAGACAACCTAGATCAGAGCTAGTAAGGAATGCCTGTCTGGCAAATGTTGATTTAAACCCCATACTGGCCTTTAATAACTCAGCATGAGTTTATGAGTTTGCTGGGTACCAGTCTGAGAGTTTATGAGATGCTGTATACCAATTTTCTGGCACCAGGGAATTAATCCCAGCTAAGAAGGCAGAGATGTACATGATCCTGGTATAACTGTGAATGAGTATTACAAGGGAGAAAAGAACATGGATGCTGTGTTGAATGAAATTTCAGTGCATCATCATATACAGTCACTTCTAAATTACCAAAAATGCTATTACCCCATGAACAAGGGTGGATCACGTGCTTTATTTGGCCCTTGGAATGCAGGTCTTGCAGTCATACACCTCACATAGCTCTCTTGCTCTGTTAACAGTTTATAATAGTCAGCTCTCTCCTGGACCAGCCACCACTCATGCTCTTTGACTACGAGTACCCAGAGTGGAGCATCTCTGTAGGATACCTCATCGGAGCATCATCCTTCATCTGCATCCCTGTCTATATGGCCTACAAGCTGGTCTGGACACCTGGATCTCTCAAGCAGGTCAGGAAGAGCAGGATGTTGTGTGATGTTATACAATCCTGTGTGGTTCAGATACTTCAGGAGGCTAAGAGCCAGCGTTCGGTATAGTGCAATGGGAGAGGGTAGGCCAGCCTCACAAAGGAGTTCCTTATGCAAATACACTCTGACACAACTGCAGAGTTACAGATCTCGGGGAAACAACAGGCCCCTGCACAGCCCCCTGGTCTGACTTCCCCACATTCATGAGTCCAGGGTTTGGTCTAGTCACCTCCTCCCACCTGCTTGGCTTTCTCTTCTGTTTCTGTGGGTGGAATGACCTCCTCTTACTAACTGAGAATTCTGCTTTCAACACAGCCGCTGACCCCTGTCTTGTCCTTGTGCTTCTAGCAGGTAATTCCCAGATGTCAGCCTCCTCTTCCCCTTCTCTCATATAAAAATGCTCCTGCCAGCTTCAGGAGAGAGTTGCCTTCAAAGACAAGAGCCTAACATGTAGCAAACCTACTGCTGCACTAGAGCAGAACCATTCGATGGTGGCCTTTGCCTCTATGTCATGGCCCCTGGACCTAGCTGTTCAGCTGGCTGTGAAATGAGGGTCCAAAGCCAAGCAGGTAGTGACGTTACAACAGTGTGTGTAATGTGATGTCATTACAAAGCAAAGTGGAATTTATCATCTGACCCTGAGGTCACAGACCTCATCTCCCCATCCACAAGACACCCCCTCCCAGTACCTGATTACAGCAGGGGCTACCTTGCTTGAAGAAAGGCACATCAGCAGTCACCTGAGGGTACATGCCCCTCTGAGCTGCCATGCCCTCATTTCTTGGTTTAATTTGCACCAGACACTGAGGCTTTCAGTGGTAAATGGTTGTGATGGGAAAGAAATCACCCAGCTCGGGCTGGGCGCTCACCACCAAAGCTGTAGAAGGTAACCCATTTCCTCCTCATCCCTGCTAGCGTTTGGCAGAGTGTGTTCGACCGGAGAAAACCATCCGAGACCAGCCAGCAGAGTCAGTCGGTATGTCACCTGTCCCCTAATTCTACAGCCCACAGAACGGAGGTGAAGACTGCCAGTCGGCTCTGTGATTACCAACATAACAAACTACATGGACAGGGAGAACAGCCACCATCACGATTTGAATTGCTCTCTTGCGTCTCTCTCTAAAACCTGTGCACACGGGTCAAAGCCATCTCAAGACCTGAAGCACACAGCAGTGCCACTCTCTGCAGACTGTTTACCCATGCCATACCAACTGTACATGACCATGCATCTCGGTAAAAGCCTGTACTGTCAGTGTCCTAATCATATGCCTAAGTGTCCCGATCCAGGTCCCACTGAAGCAGAGATGATCTCTGCATTGGGTACAGTGAGAGCAGGATCGGGATTCACCTGTGTCTGAGTTATCAATAAAATTGTAGTTTGACCAGAAGTCTCATTGTCATGGTGTAGACAGCCACAGTTACAGAGCAGACCATGATCCTTCCTCCTACATCACACCCCCATGCCTAAGGCATTGTACTGGCCACAACATGGCAGCTGCTTCCACACCTGACCCTCTTGCCTAAGTGGTAACTGACAGCATCAGGCAGATCTGTGGTTCAGGCTGGGAGACCCAAGAGAACCACAGACTTTGGAAGCACAATACTCCTCTTTCAGTCTCAGGCAGGCATTTTTTCTGCAACCACACATATGCATTTTCCACACAATGGAGCTGATTTCATTGCTACACCTGGATGCCTCTACAGCACTGATGGTCTATCCTGTGTTATGTTCCAACCTAAATCCATTTCTCTGCCATGAACACTTCCAAATTGTCTTGCCTGTCCTCTTCATTATCCAGATCTCTTGTTTAGAGATAGGTTTGCCTTTCCTCTTCCTCTTCCTGCAGTGAAGCCACGAAGCACTCTTTAGGCTGCTGCAATATCAGAGTATACCTTGACCCTCCCTGAGAGACACTTGTCTAGCCTTGTGTATTCTGTTCTGTCCTGGCTGTCATTGGAGCAGACACCTGGACATGATGGACTCCAAAGTAGGAACCTCTTCCTTCCACCAATGTAGGGAAGAAAGCAGCAGGGTGGGGAGGGTCAAGGACTTGCGTGCTTATATTTTTTTTTACAATTTCAGCCAAATTCAACTGGCACAAAGAGCACAGTAGGTTGCATGTGGGAAGTAAGTTGGTCAGAGAATAAGGGCAAGGGGTAACGGACTCTGACTTGCAGTGCAGTGCCAGCAGATTTGTAAAACCTGAGCAGCTCACGCCATGAGGGGCCCAGAAGCATGGTGGATCATAGGGATAATGACTCTCAGGATAGCCTAAGATGAAGCATGAGGTTGACACTGATTTCAGTTTCCCTGGTGTATCTAACGAGGGTGATTCCACTGACTTGGGTGAACTTGCTCTGGATTTGTGCCATGACCACTGGAGAAGCTCCTCTCCCTTTTCTCAGACACATGTGCAGACCTCCTTACATTGTGGCTCCCCCATCCGATCAGTATGACAGAGAATGCCATGGGAGGTGCACCTGGGACTGCACTGGACCCATTGTTCTGATATCAAAGTTCCCTTTGAAAGAGAAAACAAAGCACAAGTTATGAGCAGAGTTCACTGAAGGGAAGCAAAATAGGCTTCCATCGTTGCTTGCTTGTTTGAATTCAGAATAGTTCTAACTAATGTGGGAGGAATTCCTTATTGCCAAGTCTGATTCTAAGCCAACTTCACAATCCTCCAGGTTTCAGAAGGGCACTGAGCTGCAAGTGCCTGCTACAAGAATAGTACTGTTCTGTTTGACATGACTACGTGTGAACAGGCTTTGCTGAGAAATGCCATCAGTCGGTCTTCGGTTCAAACGTACTGAACGCCAAGTGCAAAAACTGTTTATTCAAAATGCAAGTGACACGGAGAACAGATTAGATGGTGATTATTATGAGATAAGCCTAGTTATGGATCTGGGCTCTGACATTTTCAAGGGAATTCAGAATACCTTGCTGGCCTTTTTTAAACACTGTTAGAGATTGGAATAGCTTCTGTGGTGGATCTAAATTTGTACTGATAACTGGCCAGTGCATGGGGTGGAGGCAGGTCCTCTGAACAAATGCCTGTAACTCAGCTTGCAGCTTCTGTCCTGCCTGAACACTTAACCATCACTCCGCTAAACTGAGTGCCCAGGAGGGAAATTCCGTTTAAA
>JAGPOW010001167.1:25316708-25327755 GCA_030014935.1 Caiman crocodilus | reverse complement strand
CTCTCTCTGGAGTTGCTGGTTTCGCCCGCTGCAACATGCAGACATACAAGGCAGGGCTTCTGCAGACAGCCACCACTTCCACAAGACACGGCTGTTCCATTCCCTACATGCTGTTATCCTGGGCTATTAACTGAAGCGAAGGTCTCATAAAAACATGTGATCGTGTAATTAAGGATTTCATCCCTAGAAGTATACTTTAAAAGCCAAAGTAAGATTATATAGTACATCATATACCAACCCCTCCAAAATGCGTAAGCTTTTTAAAAGCAAACAAAAAACCCATTCCATTATGGAACTATACGGAAGGAGAGGAGCAGACCCAGTTTCCACAGGCAGGGAACAGGCCATGGAGTCAATCTGGGGCTCCTGGGCTCTTGCTGCTCCATCCTCCTGTTAGAACAGCGTTGGCTGCGTCTTCCCACCCCCCCCCCACTCAAAAGGCCCCCTTCCTCTCGGGGCCAAGGGGAGAACTCTGCTTCAACAACAACTCTGCCTGCCTGTTCTTCACTTCAGAAACAGAGAATCTTGTTTTCCCAATAACTACCAAAGCGCTTATCAGAAATAACCCATTAGAAAACCAGACAAATGCTTTCAAAGAGAGTAGTGCTTTTATTTCCGTGTAAGGAGGTGGAAAATTTATCTGATACTTTGTGACTTGTCAAAAATACAAACACAAGGCTTAGTCCCTTTTATGCAGCTGTGAATGGCACAGTAATTCTCTTCCAAGAGGAACAATTATTCCAATGTATATTGCTGCCTATGGTTAAGTAAATGACTTGCAGTGTAACTGCCAGTACCAAATATGCTGTTTAGGGACGAAATTAGTCTTACAAATTGAAAGCTGCGTAGTTGGAAACAACATGGTGCTGATTATATGGGTCCTAGTATACATAGGAGGAACTATAGTAAGACTTATCTGAAATGATGATTAGGAAGGTTAAAACAGAGTCTGAAGTTACCAGCTAACTCTTACCACTGACTGTCATGTCTGTTCTATTGCGAGTTACACTGGATAATAGTCTGTCACACAGAACCTGATCCAGCTGCCTTGTTTTGTCTGAGTAACAAGTACAGAATCAGATCACACATACCCTAGGCTCTCTGCACTTCTGCCTGCCAGAAGTAGCAAATATTGCTCAGTAATATGTTTGACTACACTAAGACATTAAGGGTGTTCAGTTTGTATTGATGGCATGTGTTTGACAGTCACAGTACAAATGCTGTGTACATTGAGCAAAGTGCAAACGAAATAGCTAAAAATATACAATATGAATAAAGACCTGAGAAAAGTTGGCTAAAATATACTCCTGTATTGTTGATACCATTTTTATGAGTAACTGTACTGGCTTGTCTTAAAATCAATA
Source organism: Caiman crocodilus (assembly GCA_030014935.1). Classification (NCBI taxonomy): domain Eukaryota; kingdom Metazoa; phylum Chordata; order Crocodylia; family Alligatoridae; genus Caiman; species Caiman crocodilus. The sequence goes on along the minus strand of JAGPOW010001167.1, from coordinate 25,326,391 downwards.
AAAAGATTTAGTTAAAAAAATATATGTATTCACATGAAGGATGTACATTTGAATTTAAAAAAGCAACATGCATTTCCCTTTCAGATGACAAAGAACTATTAACTTCCTTACTAATAGGTCTACATCAAAATTTCATCTTATTTCTTGCCATATGAATTCAGCCTGCACAAACTAAAAAAAATGGATCTTTAAAAAGCACCTATTTCTATTATGTATTCTCCTGCTGCCCTCTTTGATTGTGTGAACTAGCTGGTCTTGAATCACAAGAGAGAAACTGCTACTATGACAGATGGTCCCATTTTACCATATAAAACTTCTATTAGCTACCTGTTTTGCCTGTGGCAAGAAAGCCTTGGCTTAATCTTGAATGAGTCCCTTTAGCTTGGATTAACTCTTTCAAGTTTAAATATCATCCCCATTAATAAGCATGGCTGCATGTTAAACTGTCAGTGGCTGAAGAAAAGAGATTTCTCTAGGCCATGTGTAACCAAACCTAATGGAAAACACCTGTCAGTATGAAAGTGTACTGCTCACATTCTCCTCCCTATGGGAACTGGGAGAGACAAACAGCAAATGGCTTTGAGTTACTCAGAAGAGACTATGTAAATTATATTTCTTTGGTAGGTGATGAGGAAATCATCCTTCTGATCTCCACACACAGCGAGTTGTGAAACTCTGCTGCACTTCTACATCCCAATCCCAGACCAAGTCTCCAGCTGTTCTTGGATAAATATATTTAAGTGCAACTCTTCTCTTTCAAGAAATGTAAAGACAGTGTCATCTGGGAGCCACATGCAGATCCCCAAGTTCTCCAGCTGCTTTCACCTTGAATCATGGAGGTTGCAGCCTAAAGAAACTATAGATCTTCATGCATGATGCTCTGGGAACTTGGATCAAGATGGAGAACTGCATGCAGAGATTGAAAGCCTTTCTGAGCCACACTGCTATCCTAAAGACATGACAAAGGTGGTGAGAATGTCCTTGACCGATGCCACCCATGAGTGACCCTCCGGCTCCAAGCTGCTGTGGCTGTCAGTTTGGCCATCCTATTTCTGAAGATCCATGGGAGAGCCTACTTTTCCAGGAGAGAACGCTGCAAAGCTTGCTGAAGCTCTGCATCTTCCTCCTCACGGCGTCGTTTCTCCCGCTCCTCCTGTTCTCTGACAGACAACTCCATGGCAAGCTGCAAATCTTTGTCAAAACTGGAAGGCACGACGGGGGTGCTGGAGTGTGGATTACTTGTCAGATAGCTCTCCTGCAGTGCCCTGGCGAGAGAAACAAAGTTCCAAGAGATATATATCCCACTTTTACTTCATTTTTTTCCTATAATGGAGTCTTTCCTTGCATTCTCTCCAAGAGACTTAACAGCAAAATAGGCTCCTTTACTGAAGGAAAAGGAAGCAATTGCTAGGACAATGACAGAAAGGAGCATGTTCTAGGAGTCATGAAGTTCCCAATTCAAAATCCATTTCTCTCTGAAAGTGCCACATGGTAATAGCTCAGTTTTCAGCAGGCCTCTTAAAGTGCACACACCTCATTTATAAACAGAACTATCTGCCAGTACACGAGGCAGGAAGATGACATTTTTAAGGCATGCACAAAATATTTCTTTGTGCTTGCAAGAGGAAGAAACCGCATATACCACAGCCTGTTTTCAGAGGGTCAATAGAAATTTGCTCCTGTTTATATAGGACACATAACTTGTATTAAGAAAGAAACAAAATGTTTTCTTGAAGTGTCAAATAGTCAGTATAGCAGAATCAAAATGTCCTGTTAAAGGTACTGCATTAGCACCTGTTGCAAGGGAAGTAAAGAACCTTGAACTGTCTTTAAAAAGTAAAGAAACTTTGGTTTTAAAAGTGATCATGGTTTGAGCAAAGAAAAACTCCAGTCCTAACACTGAGCTACCAAAGCCAAATCCTGTTATACAGGGAAACTTTGCTATATGTTCTTGTTTCTTAAACCTGTTAATATAAGCTGCATCACAAAGCAGGTATCTGGGCATCTAGTCTTGCAGCCTCAAGTGCTCAGGCTTTCTGATATTTACATACAGAAGTGTAGTATTCCTTCGCATTGCTTTCCACACTGACCCATGATTTGGCATGACAAATTTAAACATTTTAGATAAATGAAATTAAGTTACCTCTGATACTGTATATTAAATTCTGGTGAATAAGCAACTGCTCCATTGGAGTGCATTCCCAAAGCTTCCTAGAGGAAAAGATACCACCATGATTAACTGATCTGCTAGAAATTCATATATGAATTACATAAGTCACATGTGACTTTTATTGATGCTTACTGTGACCCATTTCAGAAGTTTCAAAAGAACCTTCAAGGAGGATAAACACTCTCAAATGCCTTTCCCACAATTTTTTGCAAAGATTCACACAGGAGAGAGAGAGAGAGAGAGAGAGAGAGAGAGAGAGAGAGAGAGAGAGAGAGAGAGAGAGAGATACAGATACACACACACACACCTTGGTACAGATTTAGAGATGAATCCTCTGACACGCAGTTCATGTCCAAATATTTAAGATTCTGCTTTGCCACACAATACAAAGGTGAACTGAGATGCTGTCTTTGAGTTGGCATATGATTTGTTGGGTGAACAGGCCACCACGTAACTTTTTATAAGTCAAACCCAGGCCTGATGTTATACTTCATCTGATAAAAGAACAGACACTGAAAAGCTGGCTGCTCAGACTTACTTTATTTGCAGTAGACTCGAACAAACTCTGCTGAATGGCAAACTGCATTATCTCATTATCTTCATCTTGCACATGCATGTTTCTACCATCATCTTGAACATGGTAAGATTTGGGGATCTCAAACACAGACTGGTCAACCTCAAAATTAGAGCCTGTACAAACCAGAAACATACATACAGCCACTGAACACTTACTGCTTGTTAACCCAAAAGTCAGTTATCAAAGCCCATCTGCATTTAATTTAATACATGAAAACCAACCCCCAAAAAGCATGTCAGAATGGGGAACTACAAGTACTTTGCTGTCACCAGGTAGGGGAAAAACAGATTAACACTGATGTCAGAACATTTTACAACCAGTAAAACCAATATGTGGCACCAAAGAACTAAGCAGGCTGAACTGAATTTTGACAAGTTGGGAAGGAGTGGGGGAGAGAGCAAAGCAAGCCCACAAAAAATAAGCAGCAATGAAGTGCAGCAAGCCACTTGCCAAGTTGTCCACTGACTACACATACAAAACAGCTTATAAACATGCCCACAGAACAACTCAGCATTTATATCCAGTGCTCCCCATTACCAATCCTGATAGTTCCTTAACACTACTTCACACAAACAGGTTCCACATTAGCAAGAGAGGCAACAGCACTTGATTCCAAATCCAAAAGATTTACACTTATCAGAACAATCTAGAAAACATGCTAGGGCCAAAGTTCAGGCATCTCAGTAGGGCGTCAAGTGACAAACAGGGTTAATCAGTTTAGCAAACATACATTCCTGATATGTAGGGATACTCATGCATTATGCTTTCCAGACTGGTACAGACTGAACTACAACTTACTGTAGATTGAGCTTTAGTTCCATCCAGGTAACAGACCTGCTTTACCCCACACCATTATTTATAGCACGTGCACAAAAGAAGCCATTGTGTATACCCACCACACTTTTACACTCCTTACCCAGATCACACTGATCACCTCCAGCAGCTTGCGATGAAGTTTTGTCAGCTGTTCTGCAACCATTGACATTTTCAAATGTAATTCGAGCATTCAGCACATGGAATAATGGAATTTCTGTAAGAAGTACAAACTTTCTGTGAGAACATTTGGGATCTGCTGCATCCGATTTACAGCAGTATCAGCCATTTTTACACATTTAGCATACACATTCCACAGACAATGAACTGCACATCAGTCCATGAGAAAGTAAAGTTAACTGGAGGCAGTCTCTCTCACACACTTAGTCTTGCACAAATGCAATTCCTGGACATTCACTATATGTCCATGGAAGTTGGATAAAGTCTCTCCAATGTACCAGTTGCTGTTCATAATGCACTCTTGACAGGGACATGCCTTCACATCATTTGGAAACTGCAGCTAAGGCAAAATGCAGCAGTCTCTTTAGTAAGCAACATGTCCATGAAGAGAGCACCTGGTATTCTGCATCATGTCCTGCAATGTATATTTGAATGAAGTTTACAATTGTGTTTGACTTACGAAGCCGCAGCAGCTTAGTGCCTAAATCTCAGACTGCCTCCTAAGATTTTACAACATTTACAATATTTTACAACATATTGAAAGCAATTGGGCTAGTAAGAGGCTAACAACTGCTAATTCTTAGTGGTTTGTCTTTGCCTTTGGAATTCACTTCCTTGTGTAAACTTTCAAAGTGTGGATTTAATGATGATAACGTCAATATACAGTTCTCTGAACCAGTTAGCCTCTAAGATGCCACCCTGCCGTATCTTCAGCCTGATTTCACACTAACCCAGCTAACTAGCTTGCTCTACACTCTATCAGCATACATGGTAGGCTTGGCTATATTCCCAGATTTGCCAATGAAGAGATTGGTCAGATGACAGGTGGCATTTTCAGGTGTCAAGTTCTGTCCAGTTTTTAAGAGTTGTGTTGTGAGATTGTCAATGGTAATACATGAGAAAAGGCTGCTGAGCAGTACCAATTTTGACAGGAAATCCAGGTGGAAACTCCAAAGTGATGAAGTCTTTCAGTCTAGCAAAATGAGCACTAGTTCTGGCCATCAGATCAATGATTGGAGTGACCTGCTCCACAAGAGAAAGGGGGAACTCCTCACTCATCCACAACGTGGCTTTAAAAGCACAGCACAGCACAGCACAGCACAGCACAGCACAGCACAGCACAGCACAGCACAGCAAAATACCTAGCATTATCTAACAATACTTCTAGTATCTTGGAATGGATTACGAGGCTTTAGCACTAAATGGGTCTCAAGGCTGGCGCTATTAATTTGTATTACGGGTGGGATTTTCAAGACATGTACAGTGTTAGCCCAACTCTGCTTCTACTGGCTTCACGAATTAGGACAACTGAGCATATTTTAAAATGCCACCCTTAATTTATTCCCCACTTGAAGAAAAAAGGGGGAGTTTTATTCTAAAAATTCACACATCTTCTAAATGCAAAATAGCAGGAGATTCAGCAGGAAGACATGAAACAGTAAGCATTTAAGACAAGATTATTTCTCACTTTTGTGTTCTAATGGTGACTTCCTTGGGTCTTCCTATGTCTCTGTCTTTCAGCTCAAATTCTGGATCAAAGTATTCCTCCAGAGTAATAGCAGTTGGGTTGTTTATTGTGGCACACTCGGTGGTGAGATCCTGTAAGAATCAAACACCACAAACCTGGTAACTATTACAAAAAGCATGAGCCTACATCTCAGATTCTAGAGCAGTAACTGGCAGCTGTGTAACACAGCTCTCTCTCCATTTAAATCAGTAATGACGTGTACTCACAAAAACAGGACAGATTAAAAAAAAAGTCCAGATAAACATGCACGTTCATCCAAAGTATAGATCTCAAAAAGTTTTATAGACAGGAAGTTCTGCTTCCAAATACGTACTTAACTCATATATTATGAAGATGTGATACTGAAAGCTAAAACCTACCCAGTCTTATACGCATGTGCTAATGCTACCCACACACACCATCATTCATTGATGACACCAATCTGGTAAGAGTACTTAAATCAATAAGAGATACACATGCCTTATATAAAAAGAGTCAGGAAACAGAGCCATCCATTGGTAAGCCTAGTCCCTATTCACCTTATGCCTATACATGATCACCAACATTAACACTACATACCCTGCAGAACCCCAGGACACTTCTCTCCTCTCAACACCCCCAAGAGTCAGTGTGCGGCTGTTAAAGCATTTCTACCCCCAAAGCAATTTTTTCTGTTGTCTCTTACAGCAACAGGTGTGGCTCAAGGTACATCTACAGGCTGGCATTTGAACTAGTTAAGTTTCTGGACATGAAGGAAGAGAAAGTTTTTCCATAAGGCGCACACAACTCCCAGTAAGTCAGTTACTCAACACTGCAGGGATCTTCTTTGAAATCAATGAAAAGAGAAGCACTTTGCTCACCTGAGCCCCATACTCATGCTCCACTGTACCCAGGAAGGATTCCAGAGGGCTCCTGTCAGCTTAAGGAGAAAGAGGGGAGGAAAAAAAAATGAACAGGCTTATTAAAAAATGGCACTTGTCACAGTAGTGCACAAGCACACACAAGACTGCAGGGCCAGGAAGGCCTTAGCTCCACAGGCAGAAGATGGTCTTGTTTGTAGTGCTCATTCAAAGGGCATCATCTTCAAGGCCAGACAAGCTTTCTCTAAGCACTTTACTAGATAAACCCAAGAGCTAGTGGAGGAGGAACACGAGGGATACAAGAGAAGAGCAGAAGAGAAGAATTTCCAAAATCACTATCAGGAGCCTATATGACAACAAAATGTTACGCGTTGTTTGCAGGCACCTATAAAGACTGTGCTGAGCAACAAGCAACAGGCATTTCCTACGCAAGGTTACAAGCTGGCTTCTCTGCACCCTCCGCTGTGATCTGTGTAGGCACCCAAGAGTTAAAAAACAAAACCAGACTGGGCATTTTGCAACTATAGCCAGTGTAAGGGAAACCAGCATGAAGTAAAGGTCTGACCAGGCTGTCAGGACAGGCAATAAGCAGGACAGAAAATGAACGTGCAAACAGGGTTCCACCTTCTGGAGTTCAGACAAAAAACTGAACCAAGTTTTCCGGACACTTGCTCTCATCAAATGAAATCAAGACTATGACAATAATCCTTATTTACATCCGGATTTACTTCAGAACCAGGTAAGAACCCTACCCTTCCTCAGGAGCCCACAGCATGTATTATTTGGCAGGGGAGGCTCAAATGCAAGCAAGATGCTTTCATTAGCCAGGCTGATTACTCCACGTGCCACCCAGCGCACAAAAGCAGCACGAGGTTCTGTTCAGTTTCAAGCCCCCGCCGGGAAAATTACCTTTGTATCTTTTCTTTTCCTCTTCTGTCAAATGTTCTGTTCGGATCCGTGTTACTACATTCACATTGTTTGCTGTATAGACCTTTTCATAGAAGAAAAGGAAAAAAATATGTATAAAAGAGACCAAGAATAAAAGAAGGACATCTTTAAAGAAGCCCAAACATCAAGGACAAAACCTAAAAGAAACTGGGGGGAGAAACAAGAATCTGCCCACCTTCACCATATCAGAGACCAGGGGGAAAGTGTCCAATGTGACTATTTAACTGATTCTTTTTCAGCTCTGAAGTGCAGAAAGTATTATGCGTCATGAATCCTGACAACAGTCCTGTGCTAAAACTGAACGAGGCAGCCATCTGCTGGGCAGGCTGCTAGAATTACAAGAGACTAATCTGGAATCACATGATAAAGAAACTAGTTGGCTCCAGACATTTCAGAACAATCCTGCACCAACAGCAGTCAAAGAAGTGTCCTCGCTGATTTCAACAGGAATGGGACTGAGCCCTCTGCAATACTGGAGAGGCCTTAGCTCCTTGTAAAGGGATTTCATGTTTATTTCGATTGACAAGTGGGCACCTGCCTCGGCCTTACTGATGAACTGCAGAACCCCCCATGCCAGGGCTGCTTTGGGGGAAGGCAGGCTGCAGAAGGTGCCTCCAGAAGAACCACAAAGAATTTGAGATCCTCCACTCAGTGGTTCTGCAGGGCTAATAACAGGAAAACCTAGGTCTGAAGCAAAGCAAAGCAGGCTCATTCAGTAAGATGGTGTCATTTGTGCAGGTCTGTGGTCATGCCAGACATTCAATGCAAGTTTGGTTTCACACAGGTCAGTTGAACAGTTGGACAGACCATTATATTAAAAGACAAACAAACCACCCCTCTATCGTGTTAGAAGAGAAGCAGGGGTGCCGAACCAAGCACTCAGAAGTTAGGAAATGAGAGAATTAAGGTTGTCTCTGGGTCTTAAGTTTGTTTCTTGTGCATATGCATCACGATACGTCCTTCTTATATGATCATATATGATCCCTCTCTTTGCACAGGACCCCACTTCAGTCAGCGCATAGGCTGGAGGGTGCTCATATGTATCCCATGCCTGTTTTTATCCTCATCTTTCAGTATGTGACCTCCTTCCACGATTCATTGAGCATCATTCCCACTTGGCACTGAACAGAGCGGTCTTAAAGATCAGTGGGCACTACAGTGAGAGCACCAATTTGTTTACAAACACCGGAGAAGTTCCCTTCCCATGCCTTGATGAGAAGGGTCTGTGTGGGTGTTATTGTTATGTCTATTCGCCTGGGCAAATAAGCCAGAGATTAAAGTAAAACACCTCGACTGATTGTGTGTGTTCAATTGGGAAAAAAAAGAACATAAGCTTCTCGAAGTATTTAGCAATTTACATATCCAGAGTACAGCTGATCATGTAATTATAAAGTATGTCTTAATGGACACGCACAAAATGGTGAATTAAGGTCACAGAGGACCTGGTATTTCTAACTTCTGAGAAACTAAAATCAGAGCGGGGGGAATTCCATCATATGGAAGCATGCTAACCTCCCCCCCCATATGGATCATCGGAAAGACAAACTCTAGATCCATGCTGGTCTTACTCTATTAGAGCTACTGAAGGAACTTGTAACAGCAAAAGGCCAGCGATGACATTTTGCTAATGGGTTCTACCGCTTTCTGACACTGTGAGAATGCTGAGACTCTAAAGTAATAGCTGAGCTCTGCATTCTGGAGGAAAACACACTTTTGTGATCAGAGCCATTTGCCCACATCCCTCCCAGCCTCTCCCCATCTCCCAGCACTTGCTTCAATCCCCAACCACAGGCAAAGCTCCTGGGTATTTGGCATCCCATTTGAAATGTCTCGCACCGTATCAGTTTGTGTGGCAAATCAAGAAGGTTGTGGACATTAAAGGAAGATTTTAACGCTAAGATACTCAGGGAATATTGAACAATCACATTCACACTCCAATTAACTTTAGACCTCTTAGTTGTACAGAATTGATTTTTTACCTTTGCTTCATAACCATTTACACCTTCTGCTTTCTCTGTCCTCCATACCCAGAATCCAGATGTAGTTCTGATAAAAAGTGAACACCACAAGTATCTATATACAACTTGCCATATCTATTTATCCTCCAACCTATGTTTTCTCTAATGATGTTTCAGCCAAACAGTGTTTGCAAGATACCAAACAAAGCCCCAGAAAACAGGTACAACAAACACAAACATCTTTCTCCAATCTAAGGCCGAAAAATGAGTCCGAGTCCATTTCTGTTCTTATTCATATCTCCATGGAAAAAGTGCAGAGGCTAATATTTAGCAGGCTGATTGTAACAGGAAAGCTCGAGCCACAAGGAATTGGAGTTTCTGGATAGCATCACATCCTCTCCTGAGCCACTGAACAACTGTCAGAGTCAATGCTAGCTTAATTTTATCTGGCAACTTGCAGCTGGAAACTGGGAAGCCAGGCTGATTGCTGTCAGTAAACTGTAGGGTGGTTTTCACAAACAATGTAAATGTTGGCGTGTCTAAAGTTTGCTGGCTTTTCATGGGACTTAGGATTTGGAGGCTTTTTTGTTTTAATTTTATTCCCCAAGTAGCACTCAAGGAAGAAAATCTTCACACAGCCAATAGAATGAAGCAATGAGCTTTGACAGCT
>JAGPOW010001167.1:25305454-25316308 GCA_030014935.1 Caiman crocodilus | reverse complement strand
TCTTTCACACTGGCTGTAATTCTGCACCATGTTTTAATAAGTACTTTTGCCTTGCAGTTAAATCAATGTTCCCACAGCAATACTTAAATGTATTGTCATACCCCATAACACTCCAAAAAGGTGCAGCAATGAAGTAGCTCTTGTGCTTCTACTATCAAACTGTTATCTTCTTTATCAGTATTAGTACAGTTATTACTATCATTTACATAGGACTAAGCTAAAAATCAGTCAAGCTCAAAGTCAAAACTGAAGCTGCAAACCCTATTATTGGATCCTTAATGTCAGCCCACAGACTACGAACTAGCGTCAGCACTGCACATACGATTTGTTCTTGCTGTGTTGGCAATTAAGTGTATATTTCTGAAACCAGAAGATATTAAAACTGGCCCCACTAATATACAAATGCAAGTGTTACAGTGCAAAAGGACTCTTCACCAAATGGAAACTGTTTGCAAGGTCAGAAGTAAACATTATGATTTTTAGTTCATTCTCTACAGAATAGAATATACAGTTTAGGGTATTATTCTAGGTTACTTCCAAGATAATCTATTACAAGATTCTTTTTTTAAAGTTATACTGCAAGCATAATCCTGCATAGGTGGAAGATTTGTTCATTAAGAAAAGCTTAAATATCTTACCTTTCAAAAGCAATGTTTTTTGTATCAAGGCAAGTATTAATAATAGGAGATGTAAGACGTCTTTCCACATCCTTCTTTTTTGGAGTCATAGAGCCCAAAGTCAAACGCTTCATTTGTTGGGAGATTTCAAAACGCTCTGTTGTGACAACCTTATCATCATGGTTTATCTCAATTAGCTCTGCCCAGCCTCCAGTATCTGTTGAAAGAATAGATATGTTTGACTATAGATTTAACAAGCTTTCAGTAAAGAGGTGTCCAGGACACACTCACGGGATGAAAGTGAGGATGAAGGAAACTTTGTCAGGTTTGCATTCGTCTGGGACAAGTGATAGATTTGTTTAAGTACCACTATGATCTTAGAAAGGATGGATGAGCAGATTATGTAGGTGGCCAAGTCATTTTTAAGAGTAATTTGAAAAGTAGAATTAAAAGACCCTAATACATTTGGGAAATATCTATACATCTATAATGTAACTGAATGCTTATTTCTGTGGTTCTAAAGTTGAATTTTAATCTGATTTCCTATATTTGCTCCAGAAGAATTTGTTAAGGAAAATTCAGCCTTTCTGTTCTGCTCAGAAACTTGAAATGCCAGATGGAGCAATTCTCAGCACAAAGAAGTCTGTGAAAGATGTGAAAATAAAGCTGAGCATTACAACATGTACTCTAAAAAAATATTGTAGGCCTCATGCTGTCTGACAGTCAATAAATGAGACAGGCTAAAAATACTCACCTTCTCCCTTGAAAATTAAACTACGTTTTCCTCGTTCCCAACTCATATTTTCAAAGCCTAATAACGTGATATCAACTCGAAGCTTGGCACCACTTTTCCAGATACGGCAGATATCACTTGGACATACTCTGGAAACCAGTGGGACTATAAAGAAAAAGACAGAGATTCAAATATAAAAATCCTTAGCAGAAAAGAAAGGAGTAGGAGGATCAAACTCAAACCGGAAGTTATAGTCTTGATCCAGGAATTCCTTAAAGAAATTTTATGGCCTGCATTACACAAGAGGTCAAAGTAGATCATCATAATGATCCCTTTCAGTCACAAGAGCTATGAACCTCTGTCTTTCTTGGTTTAGTTTGTTTTTTGATACCTAAACAAAGAACAGAGGAACTATCAGAATCGATTCCCCACTTATGGTGAACATGGCAAGACACGAGACGCTAAATAAAACAATTAACTGTAGCTATTTTTTTTTGTCCTCTGTCCAGCAATGGTGAATACTCAGTGGTTGGAAAGAAAGAGAAGTCACCCATAACGCACATAATCAGTTTTGCAACGGGAAGGAATAAACTGCTTCCTAAATTGGTTGGCATCACCACATAATTTTTGCCTCATCACCTTACGTATGACAAAGCACTGGGACAGCTAAATCCTTAGAAAAGCTTCAGCAACCACTAACATAAGTGCAATAGGGTTCAATTAAAAAAAAAAGAAAAAAAAGCGTTAACAAAGATCTAACAGTTTATATAGCAGGAAAAATAGGCTAAAAATCTTTCATGCTCAACAAACTTTGAGAGAAAGGAAGAAAGTAAAGGTTCTACATACATACTTTCTTTGCAAACCTACTTTTTTACTTCAACAAGTCTGAAACTGGCATGCATTTCTACTGGTTACAAGAGGTAAGAGAGGCTGTAGAAGACACTTACCCCAACTAGTGAATTCCCATTTCATTTCCACGTAGAAGTCAGGAGTCTAGCATAGAAATGGGTGTTTCAAATAAGCCAAAAATGGAGAGAATATTAACTCAATATTTAGCTCTGACTTGTCATATACATTTAAGAAAGAAGAAACATTTGAGGCTGAGATGTCACTGACAACACTCACAGTGAAATTTACCCAGATAAAACTTACTAGCACATTTAATCAAAATAAGGTAGCATACAACAAGACACTGTCCTGCAATAGTTTAACACTTTTCCACTGTACCCATCTTAGTTAAGTTACTATGGGTTTACATGGAGTTAAATGGACAGGTAATTTTTAACTGAACAGCCAATCATCCTGATTTAAGATCAATTGATTCCAATCCCCAACCTGATTTAATTTAACTGATACCAAACTAGCAGCTCCCAAAAGGACACTTGACCAGCCTGCCAGGGTTTCATTAAATATTTACCTCATTAATCTTTTGGAGTAATTCGGGAACCCCTCCAAGAGTCATTGAGGTTTGCTGGTAGTCCCGATGCTGCAGAATCATGTGTACCATTTCTGGGTCTCCTGTGCTGACAGCCTCATGCAAAACTGAAAGAAACCCAAACACAGAGCTGGGTGCATTTTTTGTTTTTAGCCAATAGCAGAACTCTTACAACACGCATGTTCCAGACATGCATGCAACAACCGTAACGACACAGGGCCAGATTTCAGAGGTGCTGGGTTTAATGCAAAGGTTATTAACAGACAATTTCCATTTGCAATCTAATCTCTTACCAGTCCATCCCTGGGCATTCTCTTTGGTAACATCTGCCTTGTGTCGAAGGAGGACTTTGGCAGACTCTATGTATCCCAAGGAAACAGCAAGGTGCAGCAAGGTCCGGCCTCGTGGATCCCGTTGATCAACGTCCTGTTGAACAACCAAGAGGTAAATGACGCTGAGACCATTCAATCAAGCCCCCATCACCAGAAGACACCGAGGACAGATAATACAAAGCTTTTCAGCAATAAGCTACAATGGGTCAATATGCATTATGTATTCTTACAGAACCATTCATGGTTTGCAGTCACTTTATCTCATATGACTTGCTTTGATACCACTGTTGAATTGCCTAATTGTCCTCTTACAAGCCTGACTTTCACAGAAATCCAATTGGAATAGGACTGGACTCTTTTAAAGTGATTGGGAGTAAGAGGAAAAGGGGGTGTTGGGAGGCAGAGAAAGCAGCCAACTAGCTCTATCTGAGGTTCCTCCCCACTCCTGATCTGCGGGTACAATTTTTTCAGGAAATGGCAGGGTTCCATTCTCTGTACTTTGTAACTTTGATTTATTTAGTCACCAGTTAAAGTGGCCACTAGAGGGTATCATGACATACAAAACATTAAATCAGCCAAAAATTACAGAAGTGAGTGATAGGCTATACAATGCACGTTTTGTATAGCATTTAGTGAGAATATGGAAGTAAAATGGCAATTAAAAGAGCATCAGTTTGACTGAGACACACAGGACAATGGAGAGTGAGTGCATTCTATACAAATCACTAAGAAATGCAACCACATGAGGCATAAATACCCAAAACATGCAAGCACAACATACTCATACCTTACTTCTATTTTTCACTACTAGCTTTAGAGATCTGAAACAGAAGAAGATCTATAACTAAAGGAAAAGGGGAAAAGTCAATAGTGGAATAAGATAGGAATATTATGCAAATTGAAATGGTTATCTGACAGCATTAAGTCTGAAACACCAAGATCAAAGAGTAAGGAAAGTTTGAATTACAGCATCCTCATCTCTTGCTGCTGTGATTAAGTACAGCAGTCCTTGCGATCTTCACTCAGTTTCTCCAAGCTGTAGTGCCTAATGCAGTGAAAACACAGATTCTGGATCAGTTATCTTCATTTCTCTTCTGTTGTTAACCTGGAACTGTGCATTGCATTAGTCATTTCATGAGGCTGGCTAGAGTTTCGTTCAATATCTCTGCCACACACAGCACATCTGCCCCATACAAGAAGCAGTTTGGAGAGAGGATGCAGAAGTGACATCTTTGATTTAAAGATGACACTTCAAGCTTAGTGCATGTATTCTTTCCCTTCCTTTAAATGTAGTCCATTTACTTGCAATGTAGAGCACTGAGGGCAAGAAGCTGGACCTTCTTGCATCGCCATAATTTCAGTGATACAAATCACCAGAATAAACTAGTGCTAAAATATTCCCAGTTAAGGTACAACTGTTTAAAAGATGGTAACATTATTTTAATAAAGATTTAATCATAAGGAAACAAGCACCCTAACCAATGTGTCAGTAAAAGAAATATTGCAGACAGACAGAAGATTATAAGAATTAGAGATACAGTACACAGCATCCTAAAGAGTCACTCAAAGAAAGAAAAAACAAGACGACCTAAGCAAGCTTTACACAAACATTAGCATTTCAGAATGCACCAGCAAAGTGCGGACGATCATCCTAATTAGCATCACAAGGTGCCACTCACTGTCTGACACTCGGTGCATGGACCCACTGTATCAGGAACAATACAATTAACAGGCTATGCGTCTGCCAACTGGTGCCCCATGCCACGAATCCCAGCTGTTTAGCTGTGTATTAATAAAGTATCTATCACCACAGGATCTCAGTATTCGGAGCTGCACTGCAATTCAGTAATGACAATATCTGAACTCAACAACTGGATCATTTCAACTGCTTGGGCTCTGATGCAGGTTTCGAACCCATTTCTGTCTGTATTTTAATGCTGATCGTGTGCCAACTTTACACCTGCCCTATTGGATTTGGGTGGTTTAAGACGATGGCGTATGTTTTGTCACCGGAGCAAACATACTCAGCTATTGAGACCCTAAGCCTCCACCTGGAAAGCTCAAAGAACTTGAAAAAGGGATGTTTGTATTCTAACCTGCAAAGACTACTGACTTTGCAAAACAAAAATCATAGCATCCATCAGTGGAGAGGAGGGCAGAGAATAACTCAAGAGCGTACGAGGAAAACAGCAGCAGTTTTCAGTGAGCTACTGGTTGCCTGGGCACGGCATCCTGAGAAAAAGAAAGTTTTGCTCAGGTCCCGGCAGACCCGCCGCTGCGCAGGGCTTTCGGTGGCGCTCTCTCAGCAGACAGCATCAACGCCCATCGCATCGGCGTGCTTTTTGGCTCCAGGTCCAAGCCCAACCCTCCGCACCCAAGATCAGCAGACGGCGTTTAACAAATTCAGTGATAACTCTGCAGACACATCCTCGGTGCCTGCCCATAACAGCCCCTTCTCATCACGGATAGCTGCGTCAGCAGCCCCAACAGCTGAGCTACCCGGCTGCGTCCTTGGGGCGGGTGCGTCACGGGACTCTTTGGGGACTGCTGGGTGGCCTGGCCCCCGCGCTCATTACCTGCTCGCGCAGCTCCGCATCCAGCCGCCGGTAGTCGTTATTCCACACCAAGACGTGCAGCGGGTACTTGCTGCTGCCTTTGCCCGGGGAACTCATCCTGCTGCTTGGTGCTCCCGAGGGCCCTACTCTCCCCTGCTTCGCACCCCCAGCCCAGGCCGGGGGAGGGGGCGGGCAGACACCCTGCTTGCACTCACCTCCCCACACACACACACCCAGCCAGGCCCCTCAGCCTCAGCACCCCCACACCTCAGGCACCCTCAGAGACCCCCACACACACACACACACACTTCAGGCACCCTCCCTCTGCCTCAGGCACCCTCAAACCTCCCCCCCGTCTCAGGGACCCCCAGAGACGCCCTCCCGGGGCTCCCCCAGCCCCCTCCTCCGCCTGTCCCCGTCTAACTTCCCTCTCCCGGGCAGGGGCCGGAGCGAATCAGCGGGCCCCACGGCGATGGGCCCTCGTCGGCTCCCATAGCCGGCCCCGCACTACACTCCACAAGGAAAAGAGGAATCAGTGCTCGGCGCTGCCCGCGGGCGGAGGGAGGGGGGAGGCAGCTCGTCTCCCTGCTGTACTTCCCCAAGGGAACTACCCGCGGCGGAGGCCGCTTCCCCACCCCCGCCCGCACCCAAGCGTCGGTTTCATCGGCCACTTCCGCCTTTCTAAGACTTCCAGGTGGCCGGCGCCGCCATTTTGGGTGCGGGCAAGGTCCTAACAGCCTCTTTGAATAAGGGCCGGGCGGCCCTTGTCGCCCAAGCGCCTCGGCGGCCATCTTGGGTGAGGGCAGCCGCGGGTTTTTTCCCCCCCCCGCCCCACTTAGGCGGGTGCCAGGAGCTAAGATGGCTCCTGAGTCGCCTCATTCCCTTCCCTCCGCCTGTCACGTGACGAGTACCTCCCCGCCCTACGCGCACGCACACAGCGGCCCCAGCGGCCTGGTGAATGGCGGCGCTGGTGTGCGCCTGCGCAGTGCGGCCTGTTGCTGGCCGGGCCCCGTGAGGGCGGCAGGAAGCGGCCCCCGCCCCCCCCCCGCGCCTGCTACCCGCCATCCGCCCGCGCCGGCATGTCGAAGCGGCTGAGGAGCAGCGAGGTGTGCGCCGACTGCAGCGCTCAGGGTAGGCGCGGGGGGTGGTGCAAGTGCCGGGAGGTGGGTTTCCCTCAGCTCCCCTCAGGCAAGCGCGGCCTGCAGCGGGGAGGGGCCCGCGCCCGCACATCTAGGGGACGCTTCACCTGCCTTCTTATCGTAACAAACACAACCACGCCTTCATCTTAACGGTCCAAGCAGGGTGCTCCGGGGCTTGCCCTGCACCTGCGCTCGTGGCGGGGGAAAGCGGGCCGCTTGCCCAGACTCGAGGTCCAGGAGCCGCTGCCCGGCGACAGCTCACAGCCCGGGCGCGGGGAGCGGCGACAGGGCCCGGCCGGCCGAGGTGTGCACGCTGTGAGCAAATGCAAGTAAAAGAGCACAGACCGTGTGCAGGCGACACCATGCACGTCTGATATGGTGCTGAGTGCGAATATGGTAGTAAAACGCTCATTAAAGGAGCGTTCATGGTGTGGAGGCTATCCATGCACGTTCTGTGTCGTGTTGGGCGAGAGCATGCAGGAGAAATGGCAATTAAAAGAGCATCGGTGGGGTGGCGGCTGTACGCGCACACTTTATGTAGCGTCTGATAGACTCTAGAAATCAAACCGCAATTTAAAGAGTGGCCACTTAACAGCGGAGTGAGCGCACCCGATGCAAATCGCTAAGAAACGCAACTGCGTGAGGTGTAAATACCCAAAACAGGCACGTGCAACACATGCAGCGGCCTAAGGGCACTTGAGCAACACCACGGTAAGCGGGGTGAGATCGATTCTCCTCTCCAGTGCTTCATTCTCAGCCCAACGCCGCCTCCACCTGCGTACGAGCTGCCCTGAAACTTGTGGATTAAATGAAACGGGATTCGCTCCGGAGCCGGACGCTCTAATGCCACGTGTTATATGTTTGGCTTAAAGCACAAAATGGGTCGCAAGAATATATGAAAGGGTCGCAAGCAAACTTTTAAAATGGATTCTCCTTTAAAGGAGAAAAATTTGGGAAGTTTTGGCTTTTCCCTCGCTTGTGGACCCACGTGCCCCACACACCCACTCGCTGCCCCACACGTTGCAGGGGGCAGCGAGTCAGGAGCGAAAGGTACTGGGTCACAATTGACCAGCGATGTTTACAAATGGGTCCTGGTACAAAAAAGGTTAAGAACCACTGGTTTAAAGGATAGTCCAATATGTGAATCTGTTGACCAACTCCTCTCATGTGTCGCACACCTGCACACCAGGATGAGGACCTGAGAAGTGTTGGTGATAAAGCAGTTGTGTGGCTCTGCCACGTTAATGATGTGTAAAGGGGGAAATGAAGAATAGGAGAGAAGAAGCAACCTTGGAATTGATGACTCCCAGTTCAGTGATGCCAGGAAAGGAAACGCAGTCCCAGGTCAAAACGGATAGCAATGCTGAAGAGTTCCGGTGGACTTCGGTGGGTTTATACATCTATCCATATACAGATAAGTGCTGCTTGTGCTGACCTGTGCAGATAAGTGATGTTAAGCACTTGTTGCAATACAAGCGCTAGGATGAATGTTAAGACTGGCATCGTGTTATACACTTAAAGGAGTTTTGCACTTATCTAATATGGATATAAGTGGAATTTACCAAACTCTGTAAACAATCATGGCACAACTAATTCTGTGACTTCTCTTATAAGGATGCTGTCCAGATAAGTCCCCCTTTTCAGTGCGTTCTCATACCTGTGTTTAAAACGTTTATAGTATTAACATGGAAGAATTTTAGAATTGTAATTTTACTTTTTGTTCTTTGTGCTTCCTTTTTGCACTTTCCTGTGTGTCAGTACTGGCTCAAGAGTTTCACTTCTAGACAACTCAATTAAATACACAATTGGCATGACAAGCCATCTGTGAGTTGTCAAACTGTGAGAAAAAAGGCCAGAATCATGTGGGCTTTGTTGGAGGTAAATTTCAGCATTCATAGGATGGAGATTCAACGTGTTCAGGAGCTTGTTGATAGTGTTCTGTCATGGTGTCTCTCCTACACTAGTTAGAAAAGAAATAGTGTGGGGCAGTGTCTTAATAACCTGATTCCTTAGTCAGGTTTATTGACAAGGTTTCCAGAGACTAATACATAGTCCTAACTTCTGCTTCAAAATATCAGAAAATGTGAGTTCCAGCAATATTCCCTGTAGCTCTAATTGAGGAGTCCACTAATTTTAAGAGTGCTAAGTATTGTTCACTGTCCCTTTAAAACAAGTGTGGGCTGTATCTCATTTTGTGTGTTAGTGACCTATAGTCTTGAAGGCTGAGCATGCACAGAGGAGAGTTGTGTTCCATCAAGTGAGATGACCTAAAATAACTTCCAGCACAGAAGTATTGGTATTTAGCATAGCAAGAGATTATTCGTAGTTACCCCTCTGATAGTGAGTTTAGAAATGACAATGAGATTTGTTGAATTTCCTTTTAAACATGAATCTAATTTTCTATAAAATCCGAATATTCCACCAGCATTTCCATCCTTTATTGGAATGAGACGTTTGCTTTGCAAACTGGATAAACACTGAATTTGCATCCAGGAACAAAGAATTTATTGACAGCTGTTGCCCTTTAACACAACTTGCAGTTTACCATTATTGAATTTATGCTTGAATTTCTGGATTTCATTAGTCGCAGGTTGATGACATCTGTTTAATTTTAGTGCTGTGGTATTTTACATATTTGAGTACCTTGTATTTAAGGGGCATCAGCAAGATAAAATTAACATATTCAGTGACTTATTAATAGCGTAAGGAATTTTTAAAACTGAAGAGACTCAGTTTTTAAATGAGTTGATTCTGTTGTAGTGTATGTTACATTTAATTCAGGTTTGAATAGGGACGTTACATTAGTCAGTTTCTTCTTGGTTTTGCTGGAGAGGATTCCTGCACTAGACTAGTGATGCTGACTTCAAGTCACCTTAGCTGAGCTGGCTTTTGGAATATTTTAGGAATACTTCTAGGCCTCAGTCCTGCAAGTAATTATGTACATGTGTAGCTGTACTTTGGGCAGTCTTGTTAACTTTAATAAAACTACTCAAATGGGTAAAGCTATGCACATAAGTCAGAAGAATGGTCCAAGTGACTAACTGGGGAAACTCTGGAAGCTTTGTTTAAAAACGATTTTTAGAATGCCAGAAGGCATACTCTCTTTTTAAACTTCAAATGTATTTGTCATTCTTTCATTTATATCTACTCATAATAATCTTTTCTACCCCAGCTTATAAATCATCTTTCTTAGATTTATGCAGTTCATGCTCTGTGTTTTGTGTTGTGCTGTGCTTCTTTCAAGATCAATGGTGTGACAGATGTAACACCAAAATAAATTACAAGATTATATTATACAGGTAAACACTGAATACTCAAAAGTTTTGTAAAAACAAATGGACACCCACCCTTCTCCCCCTGGGTTAATCTCCATTTTCCTTAGGTGATAAAGACTCTGGAAAATAGGATTTACTGTATTCAGTTTCTTAGCATCATAAATGAAGATTCCAGAGTTGATATATCCACAGCTCTGCCCTTCTTCTTACCCAGTAATTGACAAATAATTGTTCACTCGTGCCTTATAAACCCCTCAAAATAATCTTACATTTGTACAGCAAAATGCAGATGTTTTTGGTGATATCTTTTATTGAACTAGCTGTATACAAGTTTGTACAGTCAATCTAATTAAAGCTATCACCCAAAAAACCTTGCTGCTTGCACATCTCGTGCTAATCATGGCCACAAAACACTCCATCCCTACTTGTTCGTTTTGACATGAGGCAATGATGTGTCCTTTATCAGCACACTTTGCATTCTATGTAATCATACAATTCACTTTTCAAAGTCTCTTGATAACAACTAGCAAGTTTGTCTTGATCATGTCTTACTTCCTGTTTTGAATTCTTCTCTAGTGCTACTGAAAGCAT
The DNA here is from genome assembly GCA_030014935.1 of Caiman crocodilus. Taxonomy (NCBI): domain Eukaryota; kingdom Metazoa; phylum Chordata; order Crocodylia; family Alligatoridae; genus Caiman; species Caiman crocodilus. Next base: position 25,305,631 of record JAGPOW010001167.1, on the reverse strand, counting down.
AGCAGAACTTGTCTTGCCCTCTCTTCCCCCACCATATCTTCCTTAATATCTTGCCATCAATTTAAACTTAACCAAGATCTTGTCTATATTCAGTGTTTAATCAAAAGAATTTTTAAGTTGTTCAAGGTTGTTTGTAAATTAAATGAGGGAAAAAATCCCCAAACAGGTCAGTTAAAT
>JAGPOW010001167.1:25270872-25300750 GCA_030014935.1 Caiman crocodilus | reverse complement strand
TTTTTTTTAATTGCTAATTTTATCACTTTGGCTTTGAAGAAAAATATATTTTTCTTATTTTGGGGTTTTTTATTGAGGGGGTTTAATGAGTCATTTTCCAATCAGCTATAATTATTGTGAAAGTTACTCTCAGTACCAGTACCCATCAGTAAAGTGATACATTTGAATTGAATTCTGTATTGCATGAAAATATTTTCTAATACCTTTTTTCAGTTCCTTGTTTACATGTAAGAGGGGAAAAAGGATATTTTTTTTCTTACTCCTGACAAATAAATGTCTGTGTAATTCTACAATGGATATGTTTTGCAAGTCCTTTTCTTTAATTTCTTTTACAGTCCCAACAAAGCAGAATTCATTAAAGCTAAATATCAAATGCTAGCATTTGTTCATCGCTTGCCATGCCGAGATGATGACAGCGTTACTGCCAAAGACCTTAGTAAGGTAAGTGGGTTTTCCTTATAGTTTGTGGACAGGAACCAAATTGCATCATATGCTTTGTGTTGTGTTGAAAAGTGCTGTAAGACTGAAATCTGAATAATATTAAGTTATTTTGTTTGTGACCATCTGAGAGCTAATTGGTGCCCCACTGTAGAGCACTCTGCACCTGAAAAAAGTCACTTTTCAGCAATTTTTTGTTATGATAATGAGAGTTATGAAGAGGTATTAAAAGTACAGACATAGTAGCATAACTGAATCATATTATTAGACACTATTGGAAAATAAAGCCTTTGCAAATAGTGGTGATGGATGGATGTGTGTGTCTGGGTATTTATATGCCTAATAAGGGGTCAGTGGGTTTTTTTGTTCATTTTGGTTTGGTTTTTTTATCTCTACTTTCTTCTGTATATAGACTTTTAATGAACATCCTTCTTCTGTTTTTCAGCAACTCCATTCCAGTGTGAGGACAGGGAATCTGGAGACATGTTTGAGATTACTCTCTTTAGGAGCCCAAGCCAACTTTTTTCACCCCGTATGTAAACTTTTTCATTACCTTGATATTAGACCAGTCTTTATTCTGTCAATATTTATATTTGGTTCAGCTGGTACACATTTATTTCACTCTACTCACAACTGCTTATTAAATATAACCATGTGCTTTTGTTAATGGCTTTTAGGAAAAAGGAAACACCCCACTTCATGTTGCTGCCAAAGCAGGACAGATTTTACAGGCAGAGCTGTTAGCAGTCTATGGTGCTGACCCTGGCACACAAGACTCCAATGGAAAAACTCCAGTAGACTATGCAAGGTATGCAAAGCTTTGACTTGTGTCATTATATACTATTATGTATTAACTGTTTATAAAATCATAAATAAGCTCCAGTGCCAGGTCTTTGGGTACCCTGACCTAGGAGTTTATCAGACGAGTGTCTTTCCCAACTTAGAGCAAATATACACAAACACAGTTTTCTCTAGACAGTGATGTTCAGGAAGGCTCCACCTTAAAATGCAGCAGTATGGCCAACATCTAAATATAGAGTAGTTAGGACTTTACATGTGTTGTGAGTATAAAATTGCAACCAAGGTAAGTCTGTATGCTGCACAATTACAAAATTTAGGAGTATAGTCTCTATACTTGAACTTCTAGAACCTAGTCTATAAGCATGGGGACTGTACAAATCACATGGGGAATCAAGCACCCTACAGCAGAGCTGTTGCCACTGCTATAGTACAGATTTTGATACAGGATAAATTCAGTATACCAACTCAAAAACTGCAAAGAAAACTCTAAGAGGGTTTTGGGGCTTGCTTGTTTGTGTTTTTAAGATAAATTATGAATCTGCTATTTTCATAAACAATAAGCAAGATTATTCCAAAGTTGTCCTCGGATTTTCTTGATGTGTTCAGAAAAAGTTTGCCATAACCATTGCCTTTTAGTTTTTATTTTTCAAAATTTACCGGGCATCTTTTATGTAAGGTCTCAAATTGAAAATTAATCAGGGGTCTGTTGATTTAATATCTTCCTGACCAGTTTTCAAACAATTACATTTTGCAACTAGGAATTGCTCTTTTCTGGTTTTTGCTTAATAGGCAAGGTGGGCATCATGATCTGGCAGAGCGCCTTGTAGAAATACAGTATGAACTTACTGACAGACTTGCATTCTATCTTTGTGGCAGAAAACCGGGTAAGTTAAATTACACTGAAACCAATGCTTTTCAAATGTAGTTAACTATACAAACTGAAAGTATAACACTTACAGATGCCATTAACATTACTCTTATCAGCATTTTTAGTGATCTAAAATCTTTTGCTCAACAGGCATCTATAGCAGTTAAAGAATAGGGCTGAGAAGAATATAGGAAAACATGCCTTGCTATAAATAATCAGTGTGGCCTCATGGAAAGTAGTCAGCAGTTCTAGTTGTCCATCTCCAAATGGATATTGCAGATCAGGGTGACAAGTTGTTAGGAGTGGGTTACTGATAAGTGTAACAGAACTGTACATTGTTTCCAGTAGTGCTAACATTGCAAGGAATATCCTGTTTCAGGATAAACTGATCTCTATTGGGAATTAGGAGACATAGTATTGGGAATTAAGGACATAGTAACCCACATCTGCCAAAGCAAGGGTTCTTTTTGCCACTGTTTGTTGGAGAACTAAGGTTTTGACTTTAAGTGTCTAACAACACTGAAAACTAGGACTGTAGCCACATGTCATACACTTCCTAAGGCTAACATTTAGCCTTCCTTCCAATTTCAGATCACAAAAATGGACAACATTTTATTATACCTCAAATGGCAGACAGGTAAGATGGTTGTTAAGTACCACATGTTAAAATAAACATCAAAACAACTGATACTTTACTTTAGAGTTTCCTATTGAAATGACTTTTTTCAATTTATTCTCTATATTGCATTTTATTCTCTATGTGGCATTTTTTCCTTTTTGACACGCTTGCTCATCTTGCAAGCTTTTCTGCAGTTGAACATTAAAATGTCATGCAGGAGGCTAGAGAACTTAATTTTGACAGATTTTGGTTTCTTTTACACTTTTAATTTAGATAAGTGAAAGAATATACAGAGACATTGCTAAAAAGCAAATTTATGGATAATCAGTAATCTCTAAATTTCTTGATATGCAAATATGACTAACATCCTCAGGAAAATATTGCATTTTTGCTCAATTGTTTGCACTACTAATTGTCCTAGTATTAGCACTTAGAACATATGAACTGTAAAGTCATATTTATTTAAAAGAAATATTTAATTGTTAACAAAATCCTAAGTCCATGTATTTTTTCCTTCATTGCTGTACAATTGGAAACAAGACGACTGTAAGTAAACTGTTGTAGATTTCAGTTATTTTGTTAAATTCATTCGGTTTGCAATGATGCTAAAAAAACAAGTCAAAATCAGCTGGTATTCAGTTAAAGATACAGTTGATGTATGCAGTCAGTAAAATACTTTCTGGCACTTTGAAAAATTTTAAAGGTTATGTGTAGCTCCTATCTAAGATTTCTATAGTACTCAGAGCATTTTAGGAAACCAAAATAGGTATCATTTTGCCTCATTTTATATCAAGGAACAGAAAGGTGATATGATTTGTTCAGCACATTGGGTCATACAGCATGCAGTAGAATTGTGGTGTTTCAGCTCTGCTAGGGTTAGGCCCTTATTCCCCTTTGTCCTTGTCTAAGATGATTGCTTAAAGAAACTTCCCCTGTGATCTAATGCATTCAGATTGAAGCCTAAATTGAGCCTTTGTCTTAGAAGAGCTCCTGCTACAAGAACATTGCATCTGTATTGAATGGGGGCGGAATTGCCCCTAGTGATATGTGTTCACAGTTTGTCAACTTGCTGGGCCTTTGGTTTCCACTTTTTAGTTCTGCTTCTGTTCTAACCACAAAAACTTGCAATTTGTGTCTCAACCTTGACTCAGGAAACTAATAGAGGAGATTGCTCCATGACTAGTCAATGACATGCTGTGGGTAACTTTGAAGTGTGAGGCCTTATTTCATCAACCTTTTGGCCAACCTGATGTTACCTGACTCCATGACTAATCAAGTGAAATCATTCTTGTGTGTTGACTGCAGCTGTTATTTAGGGACAGACATTTGGGGGCAGTTTTTTTTATATCCCTCCAGAAACCATTTTATTGTCCTGTAATCCATTCTGCCTTTTGAGATGTACAAAATATTACTAATGACCTCTTTGATTCTGTTTATTCTGGAAATTAAATTTTTTTAATCTTTGTTAGAATCTCAAAATGAGATTTACCTGGAGAAAATTTAGCAAACTATCAAATTGGTAAGAACAGCATGAACAGCAGTGATGTAGATGTAGTGATCGCTTTCTGTTTTCATAGCAGTCTAGATTTATCTGAATTGGCAAAAGCAGCTAAGAAGAAACTTCAGTCCGTAAGTAAAGCTCCTGCTTAATCGGTGTTGTACTGCATGTGGTCAGCAGCCTATACTTCATCTCTAAAGTTGTTGTAGACTTTATAACAGACAAGCTGCCATTAGTTCCTGCCTGTACAGAAACCATTTCTGTGGTAACTAATGAACTTGAAAGGAGCAATGGAAGACCCAAAAAGGCAGGACACAGCCCACAAGCCTAATATTAGGTGGCTGAGAGAAGATGATGGGGGTTTTTCTCCCTTGTTTGTTATTAGATACAGTTGTATTGTTTCAAAGTCATGATCTTCATTATTTCATGACATTGTTTTCCATACAAACAGGAAAGGTATTAATCTTTTTTCAATTAAGTGTGATTTGTCCTACAGAAGGATGTAATTAAAAATATTACAGTTTTAGTTAGCATGTACATTTCTGCCTTATGCTAAGCCCCAAAGTACCCTTATATCAGTAAATGAAATGCCTGAATAACATAGCATTTTGATCTGTGCCACAACTGATTTCTCATTAGTTCAGTCCTTCATAACACAAGTATCTCAAACCAGTTGCTTTAGGAATTCATTCTAGAATAAGTCACTACTTAAATCTCATTTAGGTTCACATCCCAAAAAGTATCTGGGTCTCTATCTTGGTCTTTGGATTTGGGTTCTAAATCTTAACCTTCCCCCAATGAGTGCTGAGAGGATCAGAATTTTTACAAGGTCCAAAAAAAGAATTACTTGTTCTCCTTTTACCTACACTGGCTGGTGTTGGAACAACCCTGATCCCTCTAGAGCTGGCATTTATGATACTAGGTATGCCTGGCTTTACAGACTTTTTAATAGCCAAAGAAAGTATTGCCTCCTGGATTGCAAAGTAACATATCCTTTAAGCAAAGGAGTGCACCTCTGCTTTCTGTAAAAGAAGAACATTTTCTTTTTCGTTTGTTTGGGGGTTTTTTATTTTTTTGCTGTCTTGCTCTTAAGTCATAATCCCCTCCTTTTGGTTTTTTTTTAGTTAAGTAACCATCTGTTTGAAGAACTTGCTATGGATGTGTATGATGAAGTTGACAGGCGGGAAACGGATGCAGGTGAATGACACTTTCTAGACTATCTGCAATACTGTACGTTTTGAAATGTCATGTTAGAGGGAAGAATTTTATTCTTAGTAGTTCTTGATTGTTGTAAATTCTTGGCTTGTGTTACATGTAATGCCTTAAACTCTGTACTAGATTTTAAAATATCTTCTTCTCTCACCAAACATTTTCTTTGAGTTTGATTACCTTTTGTTGTTGAGCCTGTGATCCTTTGACCCTTTTGACAATGTTACATGGAGTGAGGAGGGTATTCTAAAACTGGGCCTATCTGTTTTTTCTCTAAAGTTTGGCTTGCTACTCAGAACCACAGCACATTGGTGACTGAGAAAACAGTTGTCCCTTTTCTTCCTGTAAATCCTGAATATTCCTCAACAAGGAATCAGGTATGTAACTTTGTTAGCCTGTTTTCTAGAAGCATTTTGTTAACATAGTCCAGATGTTCAAATTAGTGTCTTTTGCAAAGCAGAGGTACCTGAGTAATTGGCTAGCTAAAAAAAGAAAAACAGTAAAATCAATTAAATCGAGCTGTGGGGAATGGCGGTATTTGTGATGCAATATAAACGTACAAATCCGGTGTGCTCAGGACCGAGCACCTGCCAGAAATTTGAAAATGCCGGATTTTTTTAAACCAGCGCAGCAGCCAGTTGCAGGGGGAGGACGGGACAGTGATGGCCAATTCTGGGACAGCAGCTGCATGTGGAACGGTGGTGTTGGGGTAGTGAATGGCAGCAACAACCACCGCGTACAAGCTTCCCCCTCTGTGTCTGGGAGGGCATGGGGGAGCGGTGGCCAGTCCCAGAGTGGCGGGGGCAAGTGCCGGATTTTTGATAATTCTGGATTTTTGGTATCCGAATTCATGAGGTTATACTGTAGTAGTATTCTGAAGGGCACGGTGCATGCATGTGATTTAAAAAAAAAAAAAATGTATTTCACACAAGTGTAATTAAGCTGCTGAGGTCACTGTTTATAACTAGTGTACACCAGTATTGCTCTTATCCTGGGTATTTTTGCCTACATCTTAATTAGAGCAAACATTTACTGCTAACCCAGAGAGCAAAAATGATGCTGTTTTAAGGAGGCTTATTTCTGTATTTGTTTGAGTACATGGGCATTATGAATATACTTGTCTTTGTTGTTGCCTGGGAGTAATGTTGTTGTTGTGGTTGTTATGACTACTTAGATAATGTCCACCTATGACATTATGTAAACAACATTTTGCATCATTCTGTAATTTAGGGAAGACAGAAACTGGCCCGGTTTAATGCCCATGAATTTGCTACGCTAGTTATAGATATTTTAAGTGATGCTAAACGAAGACAACAAGGAAATTCTGTCACGGGTTCTAAAGGTAAGTATTGTTTTGACAGTCTAATTTTTATATGCAAATCAGTATTTCAGCAGTTCCACTGTACTTAGGATGCAGTGCTCTAGGACTTGCTGCTAATTTGTTGGCAAATGCGTTCTGTGCTATTTGAGCATATCTTAAGTTTCACCCACTTAAATCGGAAATCATCCAAGAAGCTCAGATACATAGTTCTAGTTTTAGAGAACTGCAATAACAATTAAATACAGCACTTTCCTCTCTAAAGACGTACTAAAGAATCATGTTTCATTATGCAGCTTCCCTGTATTAACCGAATGGTGCTACACATGTAACAGCAATTGCATTTTGTTTTGTACCTTTTTTCGACAGCGTTCACCCTGTCGGTTGTATTAAACTGGTAATACTTTATTGTAATTAGTTGGTTGAGTTTGCCTACACATTTAAAGGAAGAGAAGACTAAAATTAAGGTCTTCTGAGTTAATCTTTGACGTGTTTATGCCTGAAAGCTTGCAAAGAACTATTTTTCCAACTATGTAGTTGGTCTAATAAAAGATATCACATCTACCCAAAGAACTTTGTCAATATTTTACATAGAGTGATAAATCAGCCACACTAGATGGCGCTAAATTAATATTTTTCCTTCTTTGTTAAAACTACTCAAATGACTTTCTAATATTGCTTCTTTCCATCTGGTTGAAATGCTCTTTTTTTGTTTTTAAAATGAGCCACCCCCCAACTCTTATATACAAATCCTAATATATCCTGTTTTGATTTATAGAGAACGTGGAACTGATATTGAAAGCTATCAACAGCCGTCATAATAGTGAGAATCAGGATATTGACCAGCCTGATTATGACAGTGTTGCATCAGATGAAGATACAGATTTGGAAACAAATGCAGCTAAAGCAAGCAGGCAGAAGGTGGGTTTTACTCATGATGTAGGCTCCAAAGTCCCATTCTTTCAAATATTTATGTACATACTTAGTTTTTATTCATGTGTGTAGCCCATTAAAGTCAGTGGAACCATTCATCTGAATGAAATTTAGCATGTGTAAGTGTTCATAAGATTAAATCCTTAATGGCCTATTTCAACTTCATTTCAGTTCTGTTTATCAGTCTGCAGAATCTTTTAAGTACTGAAATATTATGACTTAAAGTATCTTAACTGTCCAAAATTATAACAATGAGCAACACAAGTTTTCATTCTTTGAAAGCAAACCTCTAAAGCTCAAATGGAAAAGTGCTACAGCAGTTTTATTAGTCATCTCAAAGTACTTCACATGTATTGTATTTCACTGCCTCTCTGAGAGCTAACAAGTACAGATGGAGTAATTGGGGGCTGAGTAGTGAACTAGTTCCTGAGATCAGTTCATTCAGACAGAAAGCAAGCAGCAGTACCCAGAAATCCTGATGCCATCTGCTCCAATTGTATTCCCTTTTTACAAGTTGACATGAATAATAAGCATTTATATTAAATGCTGTGTTTATTGCATGCTTCTTAAAAATAAACTTTATTCACTATCTAGAGCCTAATTTTTCATACATATAACACGCACACATTCTCAGTAGTTTTCAAACACCCTAAAGTCACATAATCCTTTCGTATAACTTCTTCTGCCATAAAACCCCAACTTGTATCCACAGAGCCAGGTGACCTGGCCAGGCAATAGTGATGCACTGCCTCCTGAGCTGCTCTGCTCTTACTCTCAATCTCTTTGCAAGATCTATTGCAGAACCCCAGGGTTCCAGAGAACACAATTTGAAAACCACCGGTGTGTAAAATAATGATACCTGGAACTTCATTAGTTTTCTGTGATTCATTAGCAATAGATGTTAGAAACCTGTTAAAACTTTTATCATATTGCTTCTTTATAACAGAGTGTTTTTCAGTATTATGGTAGTTTTTTGTATTTTTTTGTTTCTAGAGCCTAGATTCAGACTTGTCAGATGGGCCAGTCACAGCACAAGAATATATGCAGGTTAAAAATGCCTTGATGGCTTCTGAAGTAAAGATACAACAGCTAATGAAGGTGAACATCAACTTGAGTGATGAACTGAGAATTATGCAGAAAAAGGTAACAGGACGGTAACATTAGCAAATGTAAAATCCTTTTATCTGAATGGATTTTGTTTTATTTGCATGAGATATACAAAATTAAGCACTGTATGTCAGAGTCTGAAATCTTTTTAAAAACTAGAACTAGTTTGGAATTGGTGTGATGCAATCAAACATCTTTATATAGAGCAATTTTTTATTGCTTTTTGTTTCATAGAAGGTATTATTGGAGAAGTGTCTTGTTCAATTGAATTTAAATTTCCTGATTTCCCCTCCCCCCGATCTCCCAGCCATTTTTTAACAAAATTCTTATTCTGTCTTGCTGCAAAATGGCAATTGTTTGGGGCTTAGGAAACAGCTGACAGCAGATGTATACACAATACACTTTCTACCTTTATATTCAGTTAACTACTTGATCCTGTTATTAAGGCTAGTAGGACTAGGGGGAAGGAAAAGAGGAAGTGAAGAACAATATGGCATTAATGCTTCATATACTGTAGAGCTTAACTAGGTTGTGGAATCAGAGGAATTCTTTTTAAAAAAGATCTTGCCTTCATGCTAAATTTAAATTGCTGCTCTCAACCTTCAGGGCTAGCATTATCTTGAGTAAAGTAAAAGGTGTGGTATTGGTGAATACAGGAAACCCTTGCTGTTCACAGGTTCGGCACTCACGATTTCACGTATTCGTGAATGCCAAACCCATATCGTAAATACACTTACGGGAGCTCCGCACTTGCCGCCATCGGGCTCCTGCTGTTCCCAGCACAACCGTGCCCTCTTTCCCTCACTCCCAGAGGTGGACTTGTTTGAGAGAGCTTCCTGCATGTGCCAGGAATATTTGCTTGTTTTCCCCAGTGTCTTGCTGGCAGAGTGAGACTCCAAAGTTCTGCTGCTGCTTGGAGGTCCTAACATGCCCATGGTAGGATTTGTTAAGACTGATTTGGCAGATATAAAACAGACTTTGTCAAGTAAACTGGATTAACGACATGTAAAAATTGTGCATGTATTTAAGAGAGAGTCTGGAACCTACAATATATAGAAGCATCTAAGACATCTATTGGACTTCCTTATTAGTTTTGTAGGTGTCTGAAAAGGGATATTGTGTACTGTAGGTAACCATGGCATATTTGGACTTTAGCACATTGATGAGGCCATAGCAAGAGGAGAGAGAATGTTTTGCTCTCACCTACAACAGCACTTCCTCACAACATGTTACAAGATTTGTCAAAATCCAGTTACGTCTCCCTCAGTCTCAAGGTCGTTTTGCACTGGCTTTGGCCCTAATGATGCTTAGGACAGTTGTGGGCCTGCTCTAGTTAGTTATAGTCCTTAATGACTCCTATGTTAGTGAAAGATAGACCTGCCAAAACCTCACCTTTCATGATAACCTCCTTCCCACCTCTTCTTCTGGGAGGAGAGGATGATTAAGAACCCAACTGCATTAACTTTAGATGAATAAGAAGTTCCCCTTTACTAGGAGAGCTGTCTGCTGGCCATATGTGGCCAAAATTCAACTCATCTGCTTTACTTGGGCAATACAAAGAAACCCAGCCTCATTTGAGAGGCTAGCCTGCCTGCCTTGACATGGATCTATATGATTTTTTTTTCCAAAGGGTAGATTAAATTTAAATATACAACCTAAAAAATTATGTTTCTGTAAACTTGACTTAATATTGTGTTACGTTTCTAATCATCGTTCTCACTTTAAGGCACCTTTTTCAAGGAAGTGCACAGGCAGAGCTGCTATTAATATGTGTTACTTGTGGATGGGTTCTCCCTACGCAAAAAGAAAACCTTAATCTTGGCAGTAGTGGAAAGTTTGATCAGTATATTACAACAGCTACAAGCTGAAATGATACCACCACCACCACCACACATAAAAGATATAGTAAAACATTGTGCAGAATTAACTGTAATAATTGTGCTAATGTCAATGAATAGTATGGTTCTTTGCTGATCCTGAAACCTTAGCACACAAATCAACATGTCACAGGACAGAAACAGCAGGAGGAAAAACATCACCTTAACTGTCTTCCAGCTAGTCAGAATGTCGAGATTTGGGATCCTGGGAAGCACCAGGCAGACTAGAATTTTTCAGCACAGACTGATGTTCTTGAAGGTTCATATGAGGCAACACAAGTTTCAAGGACATGCCTACTACTGTTTCCTGATGAAAGATCATCAGCTGTCTGAAACAACATGCTCCATCTATTGTTTAAGAAAGTGAACATAATTCAGTATTAATATGTTTTTTATGATGTGTTAATATAGCAAACTGACTGAGTAGTTCTACAATGAATTATTACAAGTGTTGCATTTGCTACTCAAAGTTATTGTATGCAATAAAAAGCTTTAAAATAACTTTTTGTTTGCCTTCTAGAAAGCGGTAGCTGATATCCTGTTTTCACAAGCTAAACTCCACTGTCCTCCTGCTTTGCAAAGCAAGCACTAGTTCTCCTTGGGCTGCCTCTGGTGTCTGCTGTAATTTTGGCAATTGCAAATTTCCCAAACCTATATTTAAGTCCTCTTTAAATTACTCTAGTGATTTGTTTGTTTGCTAAACTGAAGCACTTTGCTTGTAAATAATGCTGTGTTGTATTTTGTTCAAACAGCCTTTGTGGTAGAGCGGAATTTATGAACAAGCATAGCTACACTGGAAAACAAATGCTTTTAACTGCAACAACTAAATTTAAGATCCAGTTTGACTTGCCTCCTTACTGCATAAGTGATTTGAAATAGACACCTACAAATCTACCAGATCTGGAATATAAACATTTTTTTTGCAGCTTATACCGGGCAAAGTAGATTTCGGAATTACATTAAAATTAACTCCAACTCTGCTACTGAATTTATTAGTCAAGCTGACAAGCATGTACTTATGTAGTTGGTTTGCTTTTGATGCTGGCTGTAGAAAAACCAAGTCCCACTGCTAAACATTTTTTTCAGCTTCAAACGCTGCAGAGTGAAAATACAAACCTCAGAAGACAGGCCACAACCAATATATATCAGGTCCAAACTGGTTCTGAATATACAGATCCCACCAACAATTCTTCCTTAAAGCGACGACCATCTGCCCGGGGTAGCAGACCTATGTCTATGTATGAGACTGGATCAGGTCAGAAACCCTACCTCCCTATAGGAGAGGTCACATACCCAGAAGAGAGCATAACAAGACTACAGCCTTTCCCTCCACATGTAAGTAAAATTGCTGATGCTTCTGCACTTCTGTATTGTCAGCTTTTTCTATTCCAACTCTGTGTTTTCCAAAATCCCTAGATTGCTTCTTAATAAAGTTAATCAGTAAGAATTGTCACTGTTTGCTCTATTAACATGTCTGCAGGAGCTTGATGTTTTGAAATGTTAAAGCTGTAGCATACTTCTCTGATATGTAAACTGGAGCTTTTGGCTTCTGCTCAGTTGTTTCCTTTAACCACAACATATTGCCAAAATATCCATGCACGAAGGTTTTAAAAGCAGGAGTGAATGGAACAGCACTCCTAAAAGGTAGGTATTGTTTCTGAATTTCTGTTTTTGAGAGATACAGATATGTCCTTCCGTGCAGATTTTTAGAGTCCAGAAATAGTAGGAGTTAATTCTAAATGTTGCTTATGAGCAAAAATGGTACCGAAAACTCTCCTTACTTTTTTTCTTTTTGGATTCAAGTCTGCTTCTATGGACCTTTCTGCAGTGAAGCCTATAATAGTCTCTTATTTTGAAAACTTATTTCGAGTTTATTTTCAACTCTGTTGTTTGCACCCTAGGCCTCTTAGGGGAGTAAGTCCTTCCCTGTTTTTAATTTTCCTGTAATTTTAATGGCTAAATAGCATGGTCAGGTTTGTATAAGACAGACACTGATCCTATCCCTTACGAGGTTGTAGTCCAGACATATAAGGCAAAGTGCTCCAGTCCTTCAATAGACTTTATCTTTATAATAATCTTTTATGATTGCTATAGAAATGGGGGAATATATGACGATTTTCTTTCTAGGTGCGAGTTAACATTTTTCACTTATTGTTAGAGTACTTTTGCACAAACAAGATTCTCAGTGCTCTCTTGCCAGTTACGCAATGAAATCTTTCAAATATATTTTCAAGTTAAAGTTTTTTCCCTGGCTTGAAAAAAAAACTACTTGGCATAGATTTAAAGGGAGATGCTCAGTGCCAGCAGTAGGATGGCCATCATAGAGGACAGTCTGGTTGTCCTCTGTCCCCTTTTGATATGAAACCCGATGTCTTTTTCTCTTCAAGAGGAAAATAGAGGATAGGAGGCCGTTGGGTTTTGTGTCAATAGAGGACAGAGTACCAGAAAACTGGAATGTCCCCTATGATGGCCACTCTAGCCAGCAGTAGTCACAAATGTCTGTATTTTGGCAAGACATACCACTTTTGTCAGATGACACTGAACACCCCCAGGCAGTAATACACAAGTTTGGATGTTTTTTTACTCAGGTTAACAAATATGGGACTCTTCCAATTGTTTGGATAAGTTAAGTGCATTTGAGAAATTTTCAACTAGATGGCAAAAACTATATAGCTGTGAGTGCTATTGACTTGCTGTGGATGGTTTTGATATGCAGCAGTACCTGATAGTGTCAGAACATGCTCATAGACAGCAGTTATTGAAAACAGAGCTTCCTGGGCTCCTGAATTGTGACAAAATTGGTATAGAACTGGCAGTTTTAAGGCAGAGCTTTTTTGTGCGATATTTGGTTGTGCACATTTTTGTTCTTTACAGTCTTTCTACACAACCCTAGTGCAGTATAACCAGTAAGTAAGAGATTTTGCAGAAGAGGAGGGATTTTGTTTTTTACTATATTCACTGCTCTGTGAAGTTCCACGCTCTGGAGGTCAACACCCTTTTAATTTTAACATCAGAACTGGCTTAAGAACAGTTGTTTTGCAGGAATTAAAAGTTCAGCCCAGGTTAATAGGAACATAAGAATGCCAGACTGGGTCAGATCAGTGGCCCACCCAGCCCGGTATTCTGCCTCTGACAGTGACAGAATTGGATGCTCTAGAAGGAGAGCACTGAACTGGATACATCTAGAGTGATCTCTTTGCCATGCATTACACTCACTGGCATCCTCCTTTATTGGTGCAGAGATCTCTGAGGAAACGTCTCCAACTGTTCTGTTGCATTTTCTCAATCATTCCTGCCATGAGTCCCTTCATTAATTATCTGACTTGAAAATGTGCTTCTGTTTTAAAGCTATTTTCAGAGTATTTGTGTTTTTGGGTTTTTTTTAGTTTTCCCGAGTGTTTTTCTCTTTCCCCTTTTTAGATCGGGAGGAGTGCGTTTGTGACCTCCTCTTCATCTCTGCCTTCCTTCCCCTCCACGCTTTCCTGGTCAAGGGATGAAAGCACACGACTCGCCTCACTCTTATCTAACTTCACATCAACTAAAACACCTGTAGCATTTAACACTGTGCAAAAGTTGCTTCAAATCACTTCTTGCACAAAATGCTATTGGAAATGACCAGAAGGAAATGAGCTAGTTGCTGATGAGAAGTAATTTAGCAGGCATTTACTGATATTTCATAAGCCAATACATATTTTTCCTTTCTGACTAAAATGCATTGCATGGGGCACAGGTATGCTCAGTGGGTTAGTAAAATGCTCTTAAGCCTGTTTTCTCTAGGGGCTGTCACTTTGCATCCAGTCCAGGTTGGTACTGACTGACAGATTTTTCTTGCAGCTGTTCAGTAGTTTGTTTGACATAAAGTGTGATCTCCTTGCCTGTTTTAGCAAAGAACGTGATTTGCCCACCAGTTCATTTATTATTAACTAACTCCTGCTGAATGTCTTCACACCAAGGACACGGATTGAATGACTGTGAAGGCAGAGCTCCCTTTTAGCAGTACACTCTGTTCAGGTGCGGGTTGAATTGTGATGCTTCCTGAGAATAAACAAGCCTTTGGTCTCCAGGGCCTTGTTAGTTCCTAAATTGACTTTAAAAAGTGAATGCATTACTAGGCAATATTAATAGCACTATAAAGCATATGGTGTCCCCAAAGACACCTCTGTTTGCATTGTTGCTTTTCATAAACTAACAGCTTTAGTTCTGGGCCAGGAGTCTGTAGGATTCATGGAAGCACCCTGCACCTTTTTATGAAAACATTGAAATGGGAAACAGATATACTCTTTCTTCATCTAACTTTTCCGTTGCAATCTTTCAAGCCAGCACAGTTAATAGAAGTACAACATGAAATCCCATTTTACAGAACTGCAAATTAGGTAGATAGTCTTTTAGTATGCTGAGGTGACCAAACTGGTCATGACTGAGTATTTCCACTAGACTTTACATTTTTATGGGGTTTTAAAAATGCAATATATTGAAAGAACCCGAAACCTATTGGTATACCTGCAGAACAGTCTCTCCGAACCTATTCCAAATACAATATAGTGTTTCCTGTAATTGCTGCAGGAGAACTTCACTTCTAACAAATAGATCCACACTATACACGGGTTCTTTAAGTACATTTTAGCATAATGAGTTTACAATTTGAAGAACTAATTTCTTGCATTGCTTTTTGTTCATATTGAACCTTATGTTCATATTGAACCATATTTGTGCCTTATGTACAAAATGAGAGCTGAACCACTTTGGGTTATAACCATAAACTGGGTTATAACAATAAACCATAAATTGGGTTATAACAATAAACTGCAGATTCTTTTCCATAGCTTGGCCATCCACAGTTACAGAATGTCCTCAGTGGATCTACCAGTCATCACTAGAAACTCCTTTGCACTTTCATAGTATTCTTATACTTTTATGGTCAGTTTCTTACAACTTTGGGTATCTGGATCTGCTTCGAAGTATTGAGTGTTACAGGTTTAAACTTTGTGGGTTTGGGGGAGGAGGTTGGTTGGTTGTTTTAGTTTTTTCTCTTTGGTTTTTCAGTGTTAAAGCAGAACTCTTGGGGGAGAATTTTAGGTGAAAAGCTTTCATTGATCATTTAAAATTCAGCTGTTTTTGGAGATCGCTCTTTAAAGACTTTTTCTCCCTCTTAGTCCAATCCTTCCATATGTCTGACATAGCTGTGAAATTGAAGTCATGTATTTAACATTGCATCTGTCATCTTCAGCAAGTATTGTTGTATCTCACCCAGCTTTATTACTTCTCAGTTGGGCTCTGGGAGAACAGACTTTTGGAAATTCGTTCTGAATAGCTATGCATGGTTATTGAAGCCAAGAGTCCCATGAACTCACTTTGCTGTTTTAGTAAAGATTGGTGGGAACATCACTTGACTGGGAGTGGGAAGAACACTGTTAGGTAAGCGGTACAATCTCAGAACAGTTTTGGGATCAGTTTTGCCTTGATTCAGGATCTACACGCCGCAGTAAAAGACAGAGCATCATAGTGATATTACCATGCCATGTTCAGAATTCAGACAGCTACAACTGTCTGTCCGCTGAGGAAATATATATTAACATGGATTAGTTTGGCTTGGGCATCACTGAGAGAAGTTTAATTAATAACATCAGGACAGGCTTCATTAATAAAGAACCTTGGGACTGACTTAGAAGAAAATAAATATCTTGTTTTGGGATGAGCAGAGAGCTGGAGTATAATGTTTTTGCTTGCATTGGCATTATGTTCCTCAATCTCTCGTGTTTCTGGGAATTTTTTTTAACTTCTTTTTTCAAACTAGATATGGATATGAAATTCTGTTGTTGTTTGCCCTAAGTAAAAATGGCACAGGAAGGACTGATTAGGTTACAGAGATGGGAGTACACCATTGTTTTGTATATGATTCTGTGTATTTTTTTCATGAATAGTCTTGAGTGTAGAAGTCCACATGGTATAGAATCTGCAGGAAGAAAAAATTGAAGTAAAAAAAATACTAGTAAGCAAGTTTGTACTTTAGCCATCTGTTAAGGGACATGGGGCATACTGAGTATGCTAGAACGAGGAAGGCTGAAAGCAACACTGGGTGATGGTCCCTCCTTGTGCTTGATTCAGTTATGCTGCACTGGGAGGCATAAAACTTACAGCTATTTGGGAATTGTCAGGTAATTCCATTCTTTGGGGTTTCTGCAAAAGTGTATTTGCCTCAGTCCCTTAACCCTGTGTGGACCTCATATTTCAGGCATGATCCCAAGATCATTATGTGGTGTCCCTTTATGAATGTCACAGCAATTGGGACAGTCCTCCTGAGCGATGGCAGTGGGGAAATACACCAGTGCCTAAATGGTAGGAATGCAGGACTGCGTCAGACTCCACAGAAATCCATGCCTCGCAGGCTTCCACAAAACTTCTCAGCTTATAACAGCTGGAGAACAATAATACATTGAGCTATAGAATGTACTTTGGGGAAAGGACATACCTAACTAGGGAAACTTTTTTTTTCCCCAGTGGTAGAGGAAAATCTTTAGTACTCGGGTAACTTCTGCATAGCTGCTGCTGCGTGATCCTCTAAACTCACGTGATGTAAGTTGGTTATTGGTGAGGGACATGAACATGCTCGTCTCAAAGATACCTGCTTAAAATGCATGAATGAATGCAGCCTAGCATAGGACAATAATTTATGGCTATGAAAGGTTCATCATATAAAACAACAAAAATATTGATGCAGGACATGATTGAAATCATGAAGAGAACAAACCAGTTTACCTGGTATGTTCCTGGGAAGGATCTGAAATGTTATGCACAATATTTAAATTAATCTTTATTTGTTGCAGGCATCAAAATTAGAGAAACAGAATAGTATGCCTGAAAGTGACTATGATAACCCCACCCCCAGTCTGGAGCTGGATGAACCAGGGTATGTATGTTTAAGTACACAAGTTTATCTTTGTGTCTGGACAGTGGTAGAAGTGTCAAAGCCTTAGTTAAGCACTAACAGTGTTCAATAGCCCAATGACAACTGTAATGTTCACTTTTCTAGGTCAGGTAGAAAAGGAAGGCAGAGAAGTGTCATTTGGCAAGGGGAAGGGTCTATCCCTGAGAACACCGACACAGACGCAGCTCCAAGCTCCACCCTGCCCAGCACAGAAGATGTTATTCGAAAAACTGAACAGATCACTAAGAACATCCAGGAGCTGTTGCGAGCAGCACAGGAAAATAAGCATGACAGGTAAGGAGAGGCCTCTAAGTGCTCTGACTCCTCCAAGTGAAAGTGCCTTTTGAAAGGTTAAATATGGGATGCTGAAAATACCTTTGCACTTGGAGATGATGACTTTGTGTTAATGAGCCCTTTTTGGGGCCTAGAGGATTGGAACAGCTGGCAGCACTGGGGCAGTTGACACAGCATGGAGGAACATCTTTCTGGTATGCTCTTTCCATTTGGACCAACAAACCCTGCCCTGCTTTCCTAGACATCTGATGGGGACCCCAGAGAAATGTACTAGGTTTGGTTTGGTTTAGAGCAGTAACATCTCCCATTCTGCATGCCATAGAGGAGGTAGTAGTCAAGGCGTGGAGAGCACTGAGTAGGGTTCCCATGGGAGTCCTTTGGCCAAGAGTGTAAAAGGCAAGGGGGCTCTCTGGAAATCTTGGGATTAGTGTGATGTACCCATTTGTGCTCAGTCCCAGTAGTGTTTGTAGTCCGGCATGTGAGAATAACTGAGTCTAACCTCTATAAAAGATTTATAGAGATTTCAGCTCTTAAACTGCAACACTAGACTTGATTCTGCATGTATTTTGTTCTTTTTCTCTGGCCTGCTATGCAGACAGCAGCCTTGATTTGTTTTATAAAGCTGTAGATAAGTCAGTAGCCAAAGCTGTCTTGAATTATTGGACGGGAGCAAATAAATAAATAAGAGCTTTTTTCAAGCATGCCAGTGCTAAGAATCCAGATGGCAAGTTCGCCTGCACATCTTCTTGTGCGCAGCCTCAGTGCACCTATGCTGTCTGTGCTTAATGTGACCAAAAACACTGCTAAATTTCCAGGTCCTGTCAGTGGCAAAACTTTGGGGTACATAAACTAAGTATTCTTCCAAAGTACCTCTTTGCCAGCCTAAACCTAACAGTTTTAATGTGTGTGAGTGCGTTCTGTGTTAGCTGTGGGTGATCCTTGGCTCCAGGAGAGCCTTTCTGCTGGTAGCGTCCATATTGGGGTACAGTTACTGTCTCAACTGAAGCACCAAACACCACTTCACCTATAAAGACAACCAACAGCCTTTTGTTAAATCTCACAGCTCATAGACTGACTGCTGTATAAGTGAGTGAATGCATGGCAGCTCACTTCCTACCTATATGAGTGAGTGAGCAATGAGTGAGTGCCAGCTCACTTCCTGCCTGTACAAAAATGGGCAACAAAATGCTCTTCAAGGCCTCTTCTATTTCCTTCTAGCCTGCTTCTCTTCCTTGAACCTTCCTTTGGCTAGGAGGGTGTTGCACACTTATCTCCTTTGGGATCCCGAGTGGAAATGTCAGTGCATTTTCTCACTTCCACTAACATGTCTTGTCACTTACTTCTCCAGGTTCATATAAAGGGAGGTGCAGAAAGAGAAGTATGAGGTCAGAGGATTTGGTTGTTTGTTTATTTTACCAGAAACAATATCTGAGACGGAACAAAAGCACCTGAAACAGAGAGTTCTTTCTGCCAAATTAAATGAAGATACATTTCATAAAGAATGTTTTTCTTCCCCTCACAGTTTTTTTTTCCTCTGCTTCAAATGGGGTGCATTGTTTACCAGTACATAAGTGAACCTTATGTTTCCTGTAAATGAGTAGTTCTTTCATGAACAGAAGTGCAAATACTGCTTCCCCACTGTATGGCTTTTTCCCTAAATAGTGACACATCTGCAGTATAGGAAGCCAAGCAACATGAGAAAAACAATGGAACAAACTTATTAATCTTTGTTTTGGTTCAAACTAAGGTGCTTGGAAACCTCCCATTGCAACTATACTGCCCATGAGTTGAGCGTGTTCGAGCTGTAACAAGATGGCTTGCACGCTTGTGTTTGGAAGGCTATGGATAAAACTGGCTTGTTGTATAGATAAGCTAAACACAAATGTTAATGTCCTTACATTGTCTTAATGAAACTTTTCTTTTCTCATTATTTTCTATTCTGTTCCTTTTCCTGTGCTCATCTGACTAAATAGACCGTTAGAGCGTGCAAGCACGCTCAGGCTCAGACACAGCCTCGGCTGTTTCAGTACACTGGTTCCTTGGGCTGAGAGAGCGCCCCTGCAGCCTTTGACCATCCAGCAGCCTGATCCTACCTCCTGGTACTCTGGCCTCTGTCCCTGCCTTCCAGGCACAGTGTCCTTTTCTCTTTCTCTCTCCTGCCTTTTCCTCTTCATGCACATTCACACAGGGGTTTGTTAGAGGTTATGCATGAAAAAATTTAAAGAAAACAGGAACTAAAGATGATGGGCCCAATACTTTGCCTGTTGAATTCAGTAGGATCTTGTAGTGGGAGCAGAAGTGGGGCCTCAGAACGCAACAGTTTTGGGGTGCAGAGATTCCTTTCTGATCAGTGTCTGCCAAGATCATTCGAATGTGATTATTGATGCCAGCAACTATGTGTTGGTGCAGAACTAGCAAGATTTATGTAGGTCAGGGCTGCCCAACTGGCAGCCCATAAACACTTAGCGTAACAGCCCAGAAACATTTGGCCCATGCAGCTGGGAAGAGCCCAGGAGTCTGCATGCAGCCCCCCAGAGGGACTGCCCCCCAACAATATGTAGTCATGCAGTGTGCATCCTGGGGCCTGCACACAGGCACCCCGTGCAGCCCCCAGCTGGTCCCAAGTTAAACAGGTCTGATGTAGTCCATAATGGTGCACACACCTCATTTTGCATGTTTTCAAGCTGCTAGTTATAATTAATATTTAAAACAAGAGCCTAGTTCTTACGTCTTGGATGGATGCCCACCAAAACTATACTTTAGGTTTAAAAATGTATCTAATGATTCTGCCAGTATCTTCCAAAGCTGACCAAAATACTGGCCATTCTTTAAGTCTACTGCAAATGAAATGTGAAAGCTTTAAGTGAAACATTGTTTATGGGCTGTAAAACTTCTCCAGGTGTTATCTCCAGATAGCATGGCCAGTCATAAATACCAAAATGGGAGGAAGGTTTACCTGGAAGGTCTCTTGTACTTTTCTGCAATAGAGGAGGTACTCTTCTACCCCCAAATAGCATAATTTGGGTATGGCAACCTGGAAATGGATTTCCTAGTCTTTCCGTAAATCTACACAGGTTTTAGGGAGCTAGTTACGTTACCCCATGACCTAAAGGACCTTCCACATCTTGGTTAGCTGTCTTAAATAGCAACTACAAATCTAGTGACAAGTACTTAAATTTTGAATGTCTTATATCAATAGAGACATTCTTCAAATACCTGTTGAAAACATTGATGCAATAAGCCTAAGAGCTAAGGAATATGCAGCTAACTGTCATATCTCTTAATTTTTGCTTTCTGACATGTAGATGACTACTGTGGCCTGTTACTATGCTCTGCACAGGAAAATTCATTCTGTAATTTTTATTTTGGTCTTTTCTGAGTTTCTTTACTGTTCAGTCTAGCTCTCGGAGAATGAGTTGGCATTATCCTGCTTTCTAACAGAGCAGGAATTGCTGCAATGAAATTCTGATAAAAAGCTTGTAATGATGAAAAGTCACACTTTCTGTGGAAGAACTTGTAGGAACGTGGCACATACCAAGGTGTCCCCCTTTGTAGCAACTTTCCTGCATAACCCAAATGACCCCTGCGTGTGTTGCTTTCCTTTTCAGTGCATTTGTAACTCACATGGTTTTGGTATTGCAACTTAACTGCATAAAATGATTGACTGATTTGAGCCTGAAATGGCAGTGATTTAGTGTGTATAGATTATGGCAAAAAAAGAAATCTCTTGAATGATACTGCTTGATCAACTAATGTAAAAACACTAGCTTGAAGCACATGCTACATTAATTATCCTATCCATCACCAAATAAATTAAAGTTTTTGAAAGCATATAAGGCTTTAAATTTAGCTTTCCGTCAAGTCTCCTTCTCTGACTTCAGATAACCGTTAGAAGCTTTGAACAGAGATTAAATATTGATTTTAAATGTTTTGTTCATTGCATAATTAATGAGACAACAGTAGCTAAAAGGATTATTAGAATTGGGATCAATGGTTACCATTTATACTGTAATTCAGTTGAATAATTTAAATTTAGATAATACTTTCTGCACTATAAAAGTAAATGTTAACAGTGCTGAGAGAGATGCATGCATTTACAAGCTGCTGTCTTGGTGATTTTGTGTATTGTGCATTTACCGTGTGTCAAAATTCATCAGGTCAGACATTTTCCATTTTTGTTTTGTTTTTCAGTTTATGTGATGATGTTTTACTGTCTTAAAGCTATATTAAAAAAAAAGCAAGGTGTTCAATCTTTATTAGGATAGGTTTCAGAGAAGGTCTTTGAATAGCTAGTTTTTTACTTATGTCATGAAAAATATTGTAAGTAATATTGCATTGTGAACCTAGGGCTTGAATTTTCCACCGTGTTCAAGTTCCTGAAATACAGTCAGTGTGAAAGGTTGATGGGTCATCTCCCCCCCCCCCCCAATTTTGCTTTTTTTTGTAACTTGCTCTTAAACCTAAGAGAACACCACATAATAAATGTGTTTACATTTTTCAAGGACTTCAGCAGGATGCAATAGGATCATGCTTAGATGCCTAATATGTGGAATAGGTTCTAGCCCCTAATGTTCATGATGGACTGACTGGTATGGAAATAAATGTTCTCTGCACTGAAATATTTCCTTGGTTAGCATCCTTATTGCAAACTTAAGTATACAACAAGGGGAAGAACAGCTAGAAAGTGCATGTGAGCTGAGGTTGCATGCATCATTGCTCATCCTCTCAGGCTCAGTTCAAGTATACTATCCAGTTTCCAGGCTTTTGAATCTTGTGTGTGTGAATTCAAAGCTTGGGGTGAAGAGCGTTTGAAAATAGTTTTCTGCAGGTTCCACATAAAGCAAAATGATTAATCTGTTTTGAAGAAATTCTTAACTTCAGCATTAGCTGTGGAAAATGAAGTGTAAGAAAGCAGACTGCACTGCTATGTCAGTGTGGCCAAGACAGCCTCATCAGTCTCTTCTCTCATTTCCCATCCCGAACTGTTGACAAAATATTTTATGTGAAGGCTTCAAAACTGAAACATGTAAATGTTATAAAGGAGCAGTTTCAAAGGTCTAAGTCTACATAGATCTTTAGTAACTGAAGTACTTTTTTTTGGCTTAAAAAAAATTGGTTTCTTAGCTTCTTGGGTTGTATAGAAAGTTAAATCCACATGCTGTCAGCCCAGCAAATTGTCGTGCACTTTTCATGATGTTTCCAGGTAAAATACCCCTCAGACTTCAGAATCTCTCATTTTTATTTTGTATCTGCAATTATACTCACAACATTTATTGTACACACACTTACACATGTGTAATGCAGTAAGCCCCTCCCCCCCACACTCTTACTCTTTAATATTGCATTTTGAATAAGTGATAAATCTCTCTAGAACATGTTGTGTGATGTGGTCTGTCGTTGGGAGGCTATGCCAAGAAAATGTTGGAAGATGATGCGCCTTTCTTTTAACTGGTTGGTTTGTGGAGAAGTGACTACTAACTAGTTAAAATTTAAAGGAAGTTGTAGGAGAGGTGTTGCTTCTGAATAATCTGTTGCATCTTCTTGCAGCTATATACCATGCTCAGAAAGAATACACGTGGCAGTAACAGAAATGGCAGCTTTGTTCCCAAAAGTAAGTATTTTTTAGTGCTTCCACAATGGTAATATTTCTCAAATGTCTTTTGTGCTCAATCTCACTAATCACTGCGTTTTGTAGAGCTGGAACTTTTGGGGAAAAAGGCTGATACGTGGAATGAATTAAATGTTTCTGCTGGGACAGGAGTCATCTTTGCATTGATTTGGTTCAAGAAATCTATAAAGAATTTAAAATTCCGTATTGCTCATAGTAGCTTTAGCTCCTTTTCACTACAGTGGTTCCTCCATTGCTGTAGACTCTCTGCTGGGAACAAAAAGCAAAAGAAGGAAGATAGGTGGGAGAAATGTACTTTCAACAAGAGTGGTGTCTTCGGTCATCTTGTACTCCTTTCTCTGTATCAGCTTGCCAGCTGTGTGGAGTTAACTGATGATGAATCAGGACTTACAAGTTGGTTGAGCTGGAACATTTGAAAATAATTAATGAAAAACAAAAAGGGTGTGCTGTTCCCTTACGCCTGAGGACACTTGGACCTAGCTTAAACAGCCACGTGGCTGTACCAGAATTGTGCCTTGACTGGTCGGTCATCTTGGGGTTCCTGCAGATGCATCCATCACTCAG
Source organism: Caiman crocodilus (assembly GCA_030014935.1). Lineage (NCBI taxonomy): Eukaryota > Metazoa > Chordata > Crocodylia > Alligatoridae > Caiman > Caiman crocodilus. Next base: position 25,276,670 of record JAGPOW010001167.1, on the reverse strand, counting down.
CTACTCCTGAATCTTGTAATAGGCAACTTTCTGGGTGCTCATACTTGTCTACCTGCACGAATTCTAACAGGTCATCTTTCTGCCAGTGGTTTTCAGGGAGTGATCATACCCATACCTAACCTTGAAACAAATTTGTTAAAAATCATCTCATATCTCAACCCATGTTAATTAATAGTTTTGGAGTCAGTTTTCCTAGAGTAGATGTGGATGCATGCCCATCTCCAGAAAACTGTTCTGGAGTTTCCTTTGTGCTCCTGGACTGGTTTGAAAATGGCACGCAAAAACCTGCTGAATGCTGGAAAAGGAATCATGGCAATATTTTTGTTCGATTTAATCTCAAGGTTTCAGTGGCTTTTAGAAGATGTTCCACAGCACATGGCAAGAGATCCCAACATGCAGAGAGCCTTGCAATGGGACATTGATCTGCAGGGAATCTGTCCAGAATGTGCCCTACAGAAAGGATAGCCTTGAATAGCAGTGCAGCAGGGATGCACTGCTGCTGGAGTACTATAAAAGAGCATTATACCTCACAAAGATGGATGAGCATTTTGGAGGGTGGCTGCCCTCCTCAACCTAGTCTGCTACTCTGAATTTTTAAAAGAAATTATAAGTGGAGGGAGAAGGTAACAACACTGAGGAAAAATGCAAGAGAATGGTTGCTTGCAGCAGAGAGATGCAGCAGTTCATAGGAGGAGTGGGGGTAATGGACAGGTTGTATCTAGACTTCATCTGAAAGAGGACTCTTCCCCCTCAGAGCAAAGATGCAGTGTGCCTCAGGGAGTAAGAATGAAACTGCCGGCTCCTAGGACCAGCCAAGCCGAGAGAGAGCAAGAACTCCCTTCCCCTTCCATGAGCTACCCCAGGAGCCCTTCCTTTCTAGACTTTGGGGGGAACGGTACCCATGCAGGCTATCCTGTCACAGTACTGAAGAGCATTTGCAGACAGTCACCTGATTTCCAAGTGGCCCCAAAACAATTAGCATCCTTGCTCGCTGGCCTACTCAGGTTTGTTCGCTTTTCCTTCACAGAAACCCAGATCTGAGCTGGTGAGGACTTCCCTACGCCTGCTGACATCTAGTGCCTACAGACTCCAGTCGGAATGCAAAAAAACCCTTCCTGTGGAGCCCTGCCCTACCACGGACATCCAGCTGGTCACTCAGCAAGTTATTCAGTGTGCATATGACATTGCTAAGGCTGCTAAGCAACTGGTTACCATCACAACCAAAGAGAACAACAACTGAGGCCGGTTGGGTTTTTTAGTCTTGCTTTTATAAAGGTTGGATTTAAAATTTAGACATGTAACTATTCAGATTTTTACAAGAAAATTAAGGGGGGCAAGAAACTTTTTTTAAAAGCTCAGTATTATTTTTGCATGTTTTCTAACAGAATTCTCACTGATTAATTTAACCCACTGCCTTATTTTTGTGCCTGTGTTGCCAGTTTAGTTATAGATTATAGTATGTTGCATATAGCTGTTGAGCCAATATAACAAACCAATGTTGTATCACAAATTCTTATAGGAAGTTCCTAATGGCCATATTCTGCTTTCAGATATTGCGCGCACAACTTCCATCAAAGTCAAATGCGCATATTGGAGGGCAGAATCTCGCCTTTGCTCTGTACATCCTGGAGCTTGGTCTGCAGGGGGAATCCCGTGGAGTAGCTTGCTCTGTTTCCTAGTAGCTAGGGTCAGGAGGGACCTGAACAGATCATCTCGCCTGACCACCTGCCACAGGCAGGAATGGATGCTGGGTTCCCAAGACCCCAGACAGGTGATCGTCCAACCTCCTCCTCAATGTGCCCAAGGTAGGGGCGAGGACCACTTCCCTGGGAAGTTGGTTCTGGATTTTGGCCACCCTAACTGTACAATATTGTCTTCTGATCTCCAACCTAAACCTATTCTCCATCAGCTTATGACCATTGTTCCTCGTCACTACAGGTGGTGCTGGGGGGAAAAGGGCTCTGCCTATTTGCTGTTGATCTCCCGTGATGAGCTTGTAGGCAGCCACCAGGTCCCCCCTCAGCCTCCTCTTGCTGGGGCTGAACAGGTTCAGGTCCCTCCATCTGCTCGTAGGGCCTGTCCTACTGCCCTCGCACCAAGGGGGTGGCCTCCTCTGAGCCCTCTCCAGGCTGGCCGCATCCCTCCTGAAGTGCGGCGCCCAGTACTGGATGCAGTTAGTAGAGCAGTGGACTATGAAGGCTCCAGGAATGTAACTGTTGGACAGTAGAATGAAATTTTATAGTCTTCCCGATAATGGAATACAAAGGTTATATTACCTGTTCCCATATGAACTGTCGTGCAATAATATTTTTCCTTAGTTGGCTAAAATTGTCGTTGTGGGCATCCAAGCTTATATTAAATGGTAACTATACAAGGTCTTTGTCACTTTATCTATTTTGGAAGGAAGCATGAAATGTAGTAGTTATTTCTTTCTTTTAGTTGTCACTATACCATTAGTTTTTACATTTGATGTTACTTTTAGAAAGGGCATTAGTGGTTAAAACATGCTGTTATTTTTATCTCTGATATAAGTGACTCATTCTGAAATTTCCCACAGAACATATTCTCGCTCAGTATCGTCTTCAAGCAATATCTTGTTTGCAGCAGTATTTTTTTAATCTTTTAGAGGTGTCATTTCACTAAAGAGTTGTGATTCTTTTTTTTTAATGGAAGATGAGAAAGAAGGCTACTTGTAAGGTAGTCTGGCAGTACACCACATCTGCATTGAAATGTGTACTGAGAACACCTCGTGAAAGAGTTTCCCAAACTCTGTGGACAGTATCCAGAAGGACCTGTACAGGAAGGGCCACACCCCCACCATATGCTAATCCAACCACTTTAATGTATGTGCCATTCAAATTCTAGTACTTCTTTCACTCTCAAATTTTTACCTTTGGTCTTTAAAAATGTGAAGTCCCTGTTTCCAAAGGCAGCAGGTACTTTTGGAGCTCACTGAAAATCCATGGCAGGTAGGCTGCTAAGTCACCTTTGGAAAATAGGAGTTTAGGTTCCCGTGTTAGGCTACCTGGAAATGTCCTCTCCATGCTCCTCCCCTATCTTGACAAAATTGACCTCTTTTTGGTAGTCTCTCAAAGCACTTTTCTATTTAACACGAATCTATGAAAAAGAAATTAAGGCTTCACCTTTGGACTAAAAAACTGTATTCAGTTTATGTGTAAACCATTTTTACATACAAGTCTGTCCTAAAATATCCCCCAGAGATGCAAATGTCCTTCTGTGCTTCAACTCGTATGGAATTTCCAGGAGTGACTGTTGTGGGACTCAGACACCTGTGCAATACTAATGTCTGCAATAGAGCTCCGCATCTCAGTGAGGATGAAATCTCTGGTCTTTGCTAACAATCACGTGAAGTTGTGAGACTGAATTTGCCTTTCTTCGCTTCCCTGGAGCTAGACAGACGGGTAGGGCTGAGAAGAAAAAGGAGCTAGCTTTATTTTTAGTACTGAAGTAACATGGACTCTGAATGCCAAGAGGGAGCAGATTATGTTATAGTTAGCTGCTCTTCAAACCAGGATCACAGTTAATATAGGTATATTCCTCACACCATGTTAAAACACAAGGGTGAGATTTTTATAAAAGTCCTACATATTTTTTTATATTTGAATATGTATAAAAACATGGGGAAACTCGTGAACTGCGAAGGCATGGATCTTCCCACCTGGCCGATCAGTCTTTTTACCACGTTAAAAAGTAATGGGACAATGCAGTTTCCTTTGAACACCCCCAAAACTGTCGGACCACACACTTGTCGTACATTGTCCAGTTGGTTACTGCTTAAGCATTGTAATGTAATGGGTATTACTGGTCAAGAGTCATCCTCTAATGGTTTGTGCAGATAAATACATGCTGAACCTGGTCTTTGCAGAAACATTTGGTTTGGAAATGCCGGATTGTAGGAGGCTGTCTGCTGTTCTGTAAACAGATCTGCAGTATTGTTTGCTACATCACTTGGGGCTTTTTGGTGAAAATTTTACTTTGTTCAGGTTAACAATCAAATTAGCCCTTCAGATTCCTTCCTTGTAAAATTATCATGTGTTTATATGTATATATAAACACTGACTAAGTGCCATAATGTTGGATGCTGATGTTATGTTGTAATTGCCTTTTTAAAGTATAGTACTATTTTGGGGTGAGAAGGAAAAACAAGTAGGATAATCCTATTGCAGTTTCACCCTCACCATACATGGTTGTATTTTTGCCTTCCCCTCTCCTGTACCATAGAACTGTTTCTGGGACACAGAAAGGCATACAGACAGACTGAGATTAGTGCTGAAAGCAGGTATTTATAAAAAATATTCTTCAAATGAAACCACTTATTTGTAAGATATTGTATGAAATGAGAAAACATCCTTCAAGAACCTCCTCTGAACCAGCCTAAAAGAAATGTGCAGCGTGACATTTGTTCATGGCCATTGGGGCATTGCTACATGTGGTTTTTACATATCCTGCATGGGAAGTTGAGCAGTGTAACACTTCCTGAAGTAGATCATTAGGATATGGATTGTTCAAAGTTTCGCTTTGTGCCAAAATGTAAAAAAAGCCTTTAAATCGTATGAATGACGGCACATCCTCCCTCGGCATTGCTAGTGGTAGCATTTACAAACATCCAGTTCATCAGCCTCTTGGTGTGATGAACTTCCACAAGTCTAACTCAAGTGTATCCCACTTCATATGCTAGAGCCGGATTCTTTTATTGAACGTCAAACACCAGTTTTATGGTCCTTTTGGTAAACTGCACCTTCTCTAAACAGTCCTCTCTCCCTTCTGCATTGTCAGGGTAGCAGCACGTCACTGCACTGAGGTGGTGTACTTTTGGTACAACGTCTGCAGCATTTATAGTACAGTATTTCTCTTCAAGAAACCAATAGGACAGGTGCACTTTATGGAAATGGCACTTTGAGCAAAAGTCGACTCCACTTCGCCAAACCCTTTAGCTCAAGGATGTGTTCATGATCTACTCCACCCATTGTTGGGTTTGCCAAAGAGTAGTAAATTGGGCCCAAAGCTAGTGCAACTGTTAATGCCCCCTAGTCAGGAGGAGTTACAGAAGCTAGAATAGTAACTGTGCAAAAAAGTTTATTCCTGTGGCTAGATTCCCACTTTCCAAAACACAAAGGCAGAAACTGTGTATTTCCTCCCCCAGTGCTCTTATTGAATTGAAGTATAACCCTCTCTCCAAATGCTGCATAGGAAAGTCAAAATGCCTTTTTATGGACTTGTATTTATCAGTGTCATTCTGTCTGTACTGTACTCATGACTTAGCCTTTAATGTTTAATGTATAACTATAAAATTACTGTACAAGCTTTTAAGTGTGGTAAAGTCATTTGGGAATATCTGCCTGCTAATTATGCAGTAAACAGACTCTTGCAGTGCCTCCTCAGAACAAATCAGCTGGTTGGAAGGTATACATAGGAAAGGTTACTAACAAGTGCTGAAGTTGGTAACCAATATGCTGAGAAACTGCAAGCAACTGGGAGTTTGCTAGTACAGTGCTACTGGCAGACACTTTTAGTGCCGATCTGGCCTCCATCTGATGTCTGAATTCATCTAAGGGTACTACAGTAGTTGCTGCTTCACTATGGTTGGTTAAGTTGCCTTTGCACTCTCATGCTTCAGCATAAGACTAAACATGCAGTATAAGCTTTCGCAACTTGGTGTGATGTTTTCCTCATGGAAAGTCCCTGGACTTCCACATGCCAACCTATGCTGATGCTCCCACTGGTCAGAAACTGAAGCAGCCATAGGATCTTGGCTTGAATTAAGGCGTTTTTTTTTT
>JAGPOW010001167.1:25253543-25270772 GCA_030014935.1 Caiman crocodilus | reverse complement strand
TTTTTTTTTTAAATTAATACTAATAGAGGGGAAGTCTCTACTAGAACACTACAGGATTCGTCTAGTAATGGGTGTATGTAACTAGAGTCTTTTAAATGCTAGGTAGCCTGTTCTGTTAGATGTCTCAAACTGCCTGCATCAAGTTAAAATGGTAGAACTATTTATTTAAAAGTTTCAGCTTAAATACATTACCTGCCACAACAGTGGTATTTACATAAAAGACTAAGGGTTAACTGCTGTTTTAAATGAAGGCAGACACCCTTCTCAGCTGCATAAAGAGTACAGTTTAGGGGACAGTAGCTCTTGACTGTTTTCTTGTTTAAAATAGTCATAAGGGCAATGTTAGATTTGAAGCAGAGAATGAAATGCTGGTGTTGGTTTCATTCGGGATCCAGCTCATCTGCACTACACTAGGAATGCTTGCTGTCCACTTGAAAGAAGAGGATGTACAAGCTAAATTGGAGCACTTCAGGTTATTTCCCTACCATATATTGGGTAAGAACTTCTGCCACATCAGGGGAATTAGTTTATTACTTTTAATAATTATATCCATTGTTCCTTTGTTATCAGGTGAACACCATGGTGCGAGAGAGTTTGGTTAACCAGTATGCTGATATACAGTCTTGGCATTAATTCTACACCAGCCATAACACGCCTAAGAAAAAATAAGCCTCTTATGGGAGAATCTAGCGTTTTCCTAATAAGTATGCTGTTTGTCCAAGTAGGAGGCAAACTGATTTAATCTAACCATTTGGCAAGAACTACAACAGCATTCCAGAAACACAAGAATTGTAGTTTAGAGTTACTAGTGACAGTTCACCACCACCACTCAAAGACACTAGTTAAAAAAAAACATTTATTGAAATTTTAAAAAACAAGTGAGATGGTATATCAGTTCTTACATGCACTTATGGCACTACCCACTTGTCCCTACTCTTATTTACAATGCGTGAAGCAGCCACTGGCAAGAAATAGCTGTGATTCTAGATGCACATTATTTCTCTGGAATAATGCAGAGAATCTGATTCTTAAGCTTTTGGCTGTACACAAAAACAGGCACTGGATCCATATGGTCGTCTCAGCTGTCCTGCATTTGTCAAGTACTCTCCCTCTTTTATAAAGCCAATGCATGGTTTTGTTTCCATAACTGTTCCCATCTGAACTGTAGTTGGGGGCTACACTGTGTAATTTCGTGGCTCCTACTGAAGTACCTAGAATGTTTCAGAAGCATTAGCACACTTAGGATAGTGTTTTCAATACATGCTCTACCAGCCTAACCCTTCTGCCAGTGAAAATGGACCTTGTCCTCAAATGGGGCAGAGTTTGGTCAAAGCCAAGTCCTTGAAAACTCCACCCTTCAGTCATTCTGAACACAGCCCAACACCACTGTGTACTAACCCAACCATTTCAGTACAGAAGTCTCTTGATTCTTGGTCTACAAATGATTCTGCAAAACAGAACAAAAACAAAGCCCAACAACAAAACCTGATGTCCTTTAACAGACAAACAGCCTGTTCCAAGTCTGTCAGATGCTCACGCCTCATGCCAGCAGAGCAGCTGGTCAGGTCCATGCTGTTTTCAGACGAGCATGGGGCTGGAAGAAAAATCAAAAAGGAAGTGACAGGCACTCATATCCCAAATTAAAGGCCTAAAACTGATACTCACTGTGCCAACCCCTTTAACTGATGGTGGACTGGAGGTTTGTAAAGAAAACTGTTCTCTAGGGGAGAAGAGAGAATCCCTCAGGAAAGGTCACTGCCCTAGTTCTTTTTAGAGAAGTAAGATCCAGGGAAGCAGCAGTGCTGAGGGTTAAGGGTGAAGTCACTCTATGCCACAGACTACGTACGGTTAGAGGACACCTGTAACGGAATGGGTGTTACGTGGCTCTGGGCATGTAAGAAATATTCTTTCTGAAAAGAACAAGTCACAGCCATCTCTTTGGCTTCCATAATGCTAATGTAGTACCCGTGCTGCTGGAGCCTTGGACAGCACTGACATGCAGAGCTGCAGCTTTCTGGAGCACTGCGTCACCCAAGCCTCAGGCTCCTTAACTAGAATGTGTGGAGGAGCATTAAAGAACAGATTTAAGATGCAGAGAAGGAGACCGGGCTGTGAGGCTGAGCTTTCCCTTTTGATAATTACAAGTAGCATTGCAAAGAGAGCAAGAAATGTAAGAAACGCTGACCCCCATGAAAAGTGGCTCTGGCTCTTCCTGGGAGCTGTGCTTAGACAATTACCAGTGCCAAGCTAGTACTCTCAGCACGTTGACCTGTGCCATCGCCCACTGGGACCCCAGCTGGGGAGGGAAGGAAGGGCGTTCTATGCCAGGCATGCTTGCTCAGACAGTTCCTCCTTACCCTGTGACAATACCCTTGCTCCATCATGCACTTGGCCTCCTGCTGCACCAACTCCTCATGGCGCTGCTCTGCCAGCCTCTCTTCCTCCTCCTCTGCTCTCTGACGCTCCAGCTCTTCCTGCTCTTGGAGGCGACGCTCTGTGAGCTGAGCATTGTGAGAACACAGGCTGTTAGAGCACAGTGCCGAGCAGGCGCACGCCAGCCAGAGAAGCCGCACTGGCACTTCTAGGCAATGCTTTACAGGAGTCAGCACTGCTTCTGCAGAGTGTGCTGCAGCAGACACTGACTGTCCTTCAGGCCAGGCCCAGAGCAGAGATGCCTGCCTCAGACTGATCTTAGTTAATCGCATGCTTTGCCGAGGTGATTTCCTCTGCGAGTGCCTGCTGCATTTACTTGGGCTTTAGAACAGCCTCCTACAGCAAACCTCTGGAAAATGTTAGTAGAAAGTGATAGGCACTCTGTCCTGACACCCAGGTGGATCACTAATGAGGCCCCTTGCCATATGTTTTCTAGATAGCAGTAAAGCAAGCCTAGCTAGCTATCCGCATCCTAAAAGCCTGGCGCACACACTGAGAAAGGCTGGGCTCTACCTGAGCCTCTAGCTCCTGCTTGCGAGCCGTCTTCAGTTCCTCCTCTTCCTCCCTCTCTCGACGAGTCAACTCCTTTGCCTCCTCCAGCTCTCTAATCAGCTCTTCCCGCTGTTTTACAGAGTCCTCTTGGGCACGTCTGTTAAGCTCCATCTTCTCTTGGATCTGGCGCTGTCTGCCTGCAAGGACCTGGGTGGGTGAAGTGGGAAACGGGGAAGGAAAGAAACATGGTAAAGAGGTGGAAACAAACCTCAGTGCAGAGAGTCAAGCCCATTCTCCAGCACCCCCTGAGCCAAGAGAAAGAAAAGCTCATCCCTAGGACTAGGGCAAATCAGCAGGCCTGACAGAGCCTGAGCCAGAAAGACAGCACTCTGGACAAGACAGCAACCTTGTTAGAGAAGGCATCACCTCATTCATCAGTCGATCTCTGGCCTTCCTTTCTTTTTCCCATTCTTCCTCTCTCCTTTCCCACACTTGTTTGGCTTCTTCCCTAAGGGGGGTAGAGAGAGCGTGCAAGCAATCCAGCATTGTTGCTTACTATGTAAAACCAACAAAATCCATGGGGAAAGACAAGCCTCCCCATGCCCTGGCATGCAGGCAACCCCAAGACTGCCAACTGCTGCAACCTAACACCACAGTGCAGAGCACCCACGTCATCTCCATTTCTTTCAAAGTGCCATTTGATTTCAACATTAGCTCCGGCTCCTCAGCTCCTTGATACAAAAACACCACACCTGCATTTTGTGAAGGCTACAACCACTCTGGTTCACTCACCCACACAGAGCAGTATGCCAGACAACAGCCTGCCTGTCCTATGCATTATGTTCAGAGATCTCCTGCCTCACACAGGACGGGGGACTCGGGGCTCTGCTCAAAAGATTTGGAGTCCTGGAAGGGACCTTGGAAGATCATTGAGTCCAGCACCCTGCCCAAAGGGCAGGAAGTCAGCTGGGGTCATAGGATCCCAGCAAGATAAGCATCCAGTTTTGTCTTGAAGGTGTTCAATGAAGATGCTTGAACCACCTCCGGTGGCAGGCTATTCCAGACCTTGGGGGCTCAGACAGTAAAGAAATTCTTCCTCATGATCAGCCTGAAATGGTCTTGTAGTAGTGTATGACCATTCAACATCGTCATCCCTTGGGATGTTCTCCCTGAGCCAAGCTGTGCCCCCCAGTTATACTCCATAAAGCCTTGCTGAGGTCAGTAAGGTGACAGCAGACTCCCCTTAGTCCTCAAGCTCTCCTTAGACAGAGAAAGGGGGAGCGCGCATTGTAAGAAGTCATTTAGGTCACAAAGCTCATCGGCTGCTGATCTGGGATTGTTCAAGAGCCTCTACCACTACAGCTGGGTGAACACCACGACACTGTCCAAGTGAGATGTGGTCCACCTCCCTACACAGTTGCAGACCAATTACTGTGAAAAACAGGTGCTCACTTTGCACTTATTACCAGAGCTAGACGTGCACACACAAATGACAGAATCTGGTCACAAGCCTGTTGAAAAGCAACCAGCTGGTCTTGGTGCCTTTCAGTTAAAACAGCTCCATGTCTTTGGACCCTAATGTCTGCGTCTGCATCCTGACTGAATGGAAAAGGAAACAGAAAAGCCATTTCTTGCATTACACTGAAAAAACTCAGTAGCTTCTTTTAAAACTAAAACGAACCAGACAGTAATGCAGTTAAGAGAAGACTTCCTCTACCTCCCCTTCCTCACCTACATAAATGTTTCTGGAGATTTTCCAACCAGGGTGACCGACTGTAAAGGATATATTCAGCCCATTTCAACCCACAGAAGGTGCACTGCACTCACCTAAAAATGGTCTGCAGGTGTGCCTCTCGTTCCCTCTCTAACTGGAGCTGCTCCTCAATGACACGTTTCATCCATGCCACATCTGCGACAGCTCGCTCCCGTCTGGCGGACTGGAGGCGCTGGTCCTCATCTTCCTTCTCAAGGAGGGCTAGAAGTATTTGTCTGTCCATCTCCTACAGACGAGCCAGAAGAACATATGCACAAGTTGTCAAGCCAGCATACAAGAAGATTCCCTACACACACAGACTGCCAGTGTCCCAGCATCAAGACTGATCACAGATGGGACACTTGCAACATCTCATTCTCGCCACTGCTCTGATCTGCTGGTCTTCCAGCTCTGCCACCAGGGGATGGACAGAGCTTGCCGAAATGCTGGACGCACGAGAGATGCAAACCAAGCAAGTAACGAACATGCAGAAGGAAGAGGGCTTTTCAGCGTGCTCAGGACATGGTGGATGTAACAGATATGAGGTAAGAAAGGTCTTCTCTTACCAGTTCCTCTTGTATCTGCTGTGCACGTTGTTTTAATTTGGCGTTATACTGATGTCTCAAAAAGCGACTGGGGGGGAAAAAAAGAAGAGATAAAGCAATCTCAATGCCCCGTGTTTTTACTCAGTAACCTTCACGGATGGGATTGGTGATCAGGGTGCTACCACTTACCAGCGTTTGACAGGACAGAAGGGGACACAGTCTATGCTGCTTTCATACAGCATTTGGGTTTTTTCTACGATATTTAAGCTGCTTGCCTTCCCTTTGCATTTACACCCGGCAGCAGCACCGATGACTCCCCACAGAGCAAGTGCTGCCCCAGATACAAACCGCGCCCGTGCTGAAGCCCCCTGGCACTACGCTGTATCACATCATACCCGAGCTCCAGCTTCTTCCTGCACACCTCCATTTGTTTCCTTTCTTCCTCTAGCTCTTCTAGCTCCCATTTCTGCTTCAGTAAATTCTCCTGCTCTTTCTTCAGTTTAGTTGCCTGTTTATGAAAGAAACAGCACCTCAGAGCGATTAGGAAAGGGGAATCCGTCAAATGTGCTTGCCACCCTGAAAGAGCAACTGCACTGGCTGAATCAGGATCTGCTACAGAAGACTGGCCAATTACCTGTACTGCAGCACTTGAGTTGGAAACAAAACCCGTTTCTTGGGATCCCCATGAGGAAGCAAGGGAGTGAAACCCAGTGACTCGCCTCACTGCAAACCGCCTTCTCAGGTATTGCCAAATTCCAACTTTCCACAATTAAAGCAGCACCTCAGAAGGAAGCCTTTGTACCAGCATGTTTTCCTGCCAGCAGCAAGATGGGTGCCAGGAATCTCCTCCCAGTCAATGTCCTAGGGCCTACATTCTTTTCACCCACACCTTGCCATGCTCTATAGATTACTGGAGATCTAATTGGGAGCTTTGGCTGGAAGAAGCCCGAAGGCTGCCGCACCTCGCCAGGTGCCTAAAATCAGCCTCCTTTCTCAATGCGAGAGCCAAGAACAGGGTGCCCAGGTATTTCAGGAGGAACAAACAGAAGCCCATCACTGAATCTCACAGCCAGTGCACCCAGACAGAAGGGAAGACAAGAGGGTCATCACCCGCAGAAGGACGAGTGTGCAACCTGACCGCTGCCCTTCTAGGATTCCTGAGTTGGAACTGACTTCTCCCTCTTTTGGGCTGAAAGATTTGAGTCGCACACGGCTTCAGACAAGGGGAAGCTGAACAGTTACCTCCGTCTCCTGCAGCTTCAGTTCTTCCATTTGCTGCAACAACATTTCCGCTCGCTGCTTCTCTTCCAGCCGCCTCTTTTCTTCCTCCCGTTTCATTCGTTCCAGCGCTTCCCTTCGGGCACGCTCATATTCATTTTCAAAACGCTTTTCTTCTTCTCTTTCAGTTGCCTCTTGCTGATTGAACACAGCGCATTTAAAGAAATAACTCTGCTGTAATCCAAGGCCAAGTCATGAGTACTTTAGCTAACAATGTTTTATATAAAATCTATTAAGAGACTGGCATATCAGGCTTTTAAATACAAAAATGCCTGGTTTTCACTGACTTCAGTCAGATTTGTAGTGGTTTAAAATTAGTATCAAAACACCACTTACTTCAAAGATCAAAAAAACTTTGCTAAAATAGAGCCATGTTATCTAAAATTCTTTATTATTTGCACTTTCACAGCCAATATATAGTCAGCTGCCAGGAAAGCTTTGCAGCTTACTCCGAAGAATATCTCCAGAATTGTTAAGGCTTTAATCTTTATGGTACCAGGTGTCTCATATCACCTTGGCTCGACACAAGGGAACAAATTCTCAGAGCTGTACGTTCGTAGTTGTCTCCTGCAGTTAGCCTTAGTGCCATGCAGAACCATCCAATACATTAGTTTTAATACACCGTATCGCTAGCTTTATGTTGCAAACAAACCACAATGTAAATTTTATGTATGGTTTGTTTTTTGTGGGGGGGTTTTAACAGAGAACTGCTCGTTTGAAATGTCCTGAAGAATGATTCTGGTCACCTCGTGGCCGTGGCAAGGTTGTAAATGTATTTGGGACGTAATGAAACACCTTCATTCCTTGGCAACTGGGGATAAGCCAGAATATCTGGGATGTGCTTTGAACCGACAAACCTACCTTCCACACACATGTGCAAATCCTTACAGGAAAGCAAGAGGCCCCGTGAGAAAGTCAGTGAAAACGAGCAGTCCCAAAAACATAAAACCCACGTTTGCTCCAATGTCTCAAGTCCCTCCCAGCGACTACGCGACGCAGGATCCGGACGACGCGGAGAAGTCCCACCGTACCTGCCGCTTCTCCTTCAGCTGGTCGCCCCAGGCGTCTATCACGAGTTTCTTGTGCAGCTCCGACTCGATCTGCAGCAGGGAGCACACGGGGCGCCGCGAGAAAGAGAAGAAAGGAAAGCCCACGGTTACAACGCGCTCCCCGCCACGGGACGCGAACGCGGCTCAAAGAACGGCGGCGCGGGCGGCACCGCGCTCGCCCACCACAGGCCCCACGGCAGGCACCTCTCGCAGCCGGGCGCTGTTGTCCTTCCAGTGCTGGCGGAGCCGGTCGTCAGCCACCTGCGCGGGGACGAGAGCAGGAGCCGGTGTGAGGCGCGTGGGAGGCGGAGGAGCGAGGGGCTGGGGGCGGGAGCGGGGGGCCGCACCTTCCTCCGGCGCTCCTCCCGCGCCGAGCACAGGGCCTGGCCGCGCTGCCGGAGCCGCTCGGGCGCCGCCTCGTCCCGCCGCCGCTGCTGCAGCTCCGCCGCCAGCGCCTCGCGCTCCGCCGCCAGCAGCCGCGCCAGCCGCGCGCGCCGCTCCGTCAGCCGCGCCGCGCGCTCCTCCCCGCCCGGCGCCCGCTCCGCCCGCGCCCGCCCCGCGCCCCACCGCGCCTGCTGCGCGCTGCACAGCCCCCAGTGCTGCAGGCAGCGCCGGTGCAGCTCCCACTGCTGCCGCCGCCGCGCCTCCTGCTCGCGCTGCCGAGACAGCGCCCGCTCCAGCGCCCGCCCGCCCAGCACCGCCATGCCTAACGGCCCGCCGCCATGGCAACGCTTCCGAGGTGGAGCGCGGACGGCGTCCGCCGAGGGACACATACAGCAATGCTTCCGGGATGGGATGGGGAGGGACAAGCTTCTGCGCAGCCGCTTTCGGGCGCTACGACAGCGCTTCCGGGATGGGGTGGAGATGGGTTCCCTCGAGGGACATATTTCTGCGCCCGCCGCCTCAGGACGCCCGTGCTTCCGAGTACCATGGCAACGCTTCCGGGATGGGATGGGGACGGGCTCCGCCAAGGGACAAACTTCCGCCACCCGCGGAGTCGCCCCACTTGGACCCAGAGCGGGGTGTGAGGTGCTGAGGCCCCTAGACTAGGCCCGTTTTAAAGTAATCCACGCAAATAGATTTTCATGAAGTTTCAAGATAAATTATCATTATTCCTGCACAAAATAGACTAGCTCAAGATGAATAATAACTGTGGGGCCATATCTGTATATTCTTGTCATATTGGAACCAGGCCCCTCGTATTGTGAGGCCCTAAACTGTAACTGAAGTAACTTCAGCCTAAATCTGGCTCGGGACCCAGAGCCAGGGCATCACGCCTGGGGCACGTGGAGCATCACGCCTGGGGCACGCGGAGCATCACGCCTGGGCACACGGACGCCTCCGCACAGACCTGGCACCGAGGCAGCCCCGCCACTGCGGCTTCCCCCAAAGGGCCTCAAGGAGCTAGACGTCAAGCCCGTGTCCTCGCCCGCCCCCGGGGCCTGGCTCCTCACTGGAGGTTGAGGCAGGCACCCCAGTCGACGCCGCCTGCTTGAATCACAGCGTGTGGATGCCCAGGACCCTGCCGCAGCCGGACAGCCAGGGTCTGCCTGCAGACCAGCGACACTGCGCGGCCCCGGTGCGGTCCTCTGAGCGGAGCAGGTGGCGGCGGTTGCTGCCTCCCTGCAGCAGGAAAGCTCTTCCTCCACCCCCTGGCACAGCTGGACACCACCCTTTGTGAGCAGCAGATGCCACGGGGGCGTTTTGCCCCGAGCACAGGAGGAGGGTGAGCGGCATTTTGAGAAACAGGTGCAGAGTTTTATCAAGTCGTTTCTTAAACGCAATATCTGGACTCTGGCCCTAAATTGAACCGAGCTGCGACTGTTGTGGTCTTAGGTTGGAGTTAAGTCCTAGCCGTGACGGTCTAGGAAATATGGGAGAAACCAGGGGTTTTGGTGGTATCTTGTATTGGATCAACTGCGTAGTTGTGAAAGAGCTTCGGGCCTACCTGCTCTTCAGGTCTGCATTTCACGCCTGTGCTGTGCTGGTGCTGCACGTGGCCGTAAGTGGTTCTTGAACCTGCCCTTGTTCTTTTTGTTTTATGTTGTTTATACTGTGTCTGTCAGTATACTATCCATGGCAGCCTGCCATGTCCTGTGACAAAACAGATTTAGGTTTTGGAAATGAGCTACAATTCAAAGGGGCTGCAGCTGTCGCACTGCAAACCTCTGGGGGAGAAGATCTGGAGGATATTAAAAGCTTGCCATGTGGTACAAGCACAAAAAGCTCTCCCACGCACAGGTTATTAAAACCCCACTTGGGACAGGTAGCTCTAATGAATCTGGCACTGCTGTATCTTAATTGGATGCACTTTTGCTCTGAGCATTTGAGGTGCTGTTGGGGTTTCCTTTTGGAAGTGGAATTAAGGGGAAGTGCTACGTGGAGCATTAGGAATGCAGTGCCTTTTAGAGTTGGCTTAAGAGTCATGGAGGCCTAGCAATGTATTGTTGACAGTGGCACAGGTACAGGTGCCATCAGTATTGCAGCACAGGTCAGCTCCTGAGGGTGAAGGACCCAGAGCCCATGCTGATCAAGCCGGTCCCAAATCATCCAGTCCCTGTGTGAACCTGAAGTCCAGTGATCCAAATCAATGAGTTCTGAACACATCCTGCAACCGGTCTCTCTCTGGTTGAGTCTTGGGCCTAGTGGAAGCACACAGTAAGAGCTCAGGTGACAGCATCACTATGGTGGAGGGTGAGGGGAGTGATATGAGATGCTCTGCCCTGTCTTTAGACAGTACATTGTGGGTAGCAAGTTTCTCAGCTACCGCATCTCTATGAAGGCTGGACAGACTGCTCTGACTCCATTTTCCAGGGGTGACAGGTTTTCCTGATGTTGCAAAACAACGGTATAAGCCTAATGGAGATAAGGTTACTAACTGGATGCATTTTTAAAAAGTGGATGTTCTCATCTCTGGTCATAGCACAATCGAAATGTAAGTCACTTGCATACTTTTAATTATTCAGACGTGTCTGTATACATGCTAGGCCAGCAAAACACCGAACTAGTGTAAATTAACTCCCTTTATATTAGTATCGTAACTTTTCTTTGCATAATGCAGTTTCTAGGTACAAAATACAATAAAGACTTGGGAATAATCAGCAAGAGGAATGCCTTAGTGAGCATGATAATAATGAACTACCTGAACTTTTGACCTGGCTGATTAAATTGTCAAAGAGAACAGAGTACATGCATCCTAGGCGAGCAAGGAGAACTCATCAATGGATTATTTGAAGTGAAAGCATATTCCAAAGGCAAGGCCTTCATAAAGTCCTTGTGCACTTGTAAACTCTAATAACTTCGGTTGTGCACAAGGACTTTATGAAGACTCTGTACTTTGGAGTCTTAGTTTTTTTCTCCCATTTTTTTTCCAGCCACTCTCACCCTTGCTGGGCATGTCACGAAGAAAACACAGATCCAGCCCCTAGCAAATACAAACTCTTGCAGGTTGTAGAGTAGGCAGGTAGCTCAAACTGAGCTAAATGTCATATGCAAGCCACTACTGAGCAACTGTGCCATCAGAATTGTTTCCCTTGTTGTGTTCACGACAGCTGGGTTGTGCTATCCCTGCATCCAGCGAGGAAGGGGAGGGTGGGTCTTTAGGAGAAAGATATTGTCACAAACAACAGTTTAACAATTTAATCGCAAAACTGGGGCTGGAAGGACCCTCCTGAGGCAGAATCAGCTCCGTCCTAACTATCCTGTACAAATTACCCCCGAGTAAAACTACTGTCAAGACATAACCTGCTGTCCTGCCACAGGGAGACCATCACAGTCCTGCTTGGGTAAGAGGTTGTGAATAAATGCTCCAGAGATCCCAGGTAAAAGCTGTGCCCCCTCTCCTCGGACACATCCCTGCTCCCAAGTCCATGTCAATGGGACCAGGAAGGGACCCCAAATGTGGCTGACCCTCTCCCCAGGAGTTTCAACCCCAGCAGGAGCATTGGCATGGGGTCCCCATCCCCAGCCTCTGTAGCAGAAGGGAGGAGGGGAGAGCCCTGCAGTAGCCAGCACCCTGGGGAGGGACATCCTGAGCAGGACAACTTCCCCCGGGGCTGCAGCAGCTCCCGCCCCGATCCCGCCTCCTCCTCCGCCTCCTCCCTGGGAGCTCTCCCCTGCTCTGCCCGGCAGTCCCGCCCGGGCCAGTCATGGCGCTGCTGCTGGAGCATGAGTTCAAGGCGCTGCCGGCCGACAAGCAGATCGAGACCCAGCCCTTCCTGGAGGCCGTGATACACCTGCCACCCTTCTTCGGTGAGCCCCGGAGCTGAAGGGGTTGGTGCACCCCGAGCTGACCTGGGGAGCCCGGGTGGGAGGAGGGGGCTTGCACCCAGCATGTCCCGGGGAAGAAAGTCTGGCTCCGAGTGCTTGAGATGTTGGTGCCTAACAGAGCACCCCTGGGTCTCATGTGCTGCTTGTTGGCAGTGGGGAGGGGAAACCAGTCTCCGGAAAAAGAAACCAGACTGCTCCGAACTTGCTGCAGCACTTCTGGCCGTGCTGGAAATACCTCCTGTGGCATCCTTTGCTGGCCACAACCACTGACCCTTTTGCTGGGCAACTCCAGAGTAGTTCAGCTTTTCAGCCTGTTTCCTAATGCCTTGCGCTGTTCAGTGGTTAGTACAGGGGGAGAACTGTAGCAGAAAGGACGGGGGAGAGGGGATTCCCTCCCAGCCCCGAGCAGCCGCCAGCACCCCTGGGACAGACATCCCGAAGCAGACGTCTCCCTGCCTGTTTCCTTTGCACGCCGAAAGGGACCATGTGCCTCTCTGGTGCTAAAAAGGACGAGCACCAGGCACCCAGCCACCTCAGGGTTTGTCCAGACATGCAGGCGAGCTGCTTTGACTGAACAGGGCAGTGTGGTAGGGATAAACACAACTTCCCTCTCCACCTCAGCGTGGATGGATTCATAATGGTAAAAGGTGCCTTATGCTGGTGTAGGAATCGACCCCGAAGGGGATCAGGTGTTAGTCACCTCTGCCTCTACCAGCCCAGGTGTTGTATAGACCAGGGCAGAGCCCCGGGCATTTTATTCTTGATTCTTTCAGCCGGTCTTCCTTTGTGATTAGCTCTGGGAGGTGGCTAGTCCACCTAGGAATGGACTGGATGTGACAGCAAAGCATGATACACCTTCAACATTACATAAACCACTTGCCTGCCTCAGAGTCTGTTACTGCGGAAAAGGCTTTTTTAGTGATGGGGTTGACTGCCACAACACCTAGTTCTTCGTGCCAGAGCTCCTAGAAGGATGCCTCATTAATGTACACAAGGCTTTTATAGGCCCTAACCCCATCGACTGGGTGCATGTGAATGTGGGGTAACGCTTCAGTTGTGCAGACATGTAGTGCAGCATCTTTAAAGTGCAGGTGCCCTCTTTCCAGGTAAGATGTTCCAACACTTCCCTCTGGTTGTATGAAACAGGAGCTCAGGGGAGAAGCTACTAAGTGCCCTGTGTTGTGGTGGATAGAAATCCAGAAATTATTCTGCTCAACGACTCCTTTGAACAAACACGAAGCTAGCGTGCCAGGAGTATTTCAGGCAGACAGGGTGGTGGGTCTGCTGGCAGCCCAGCTTCCTAGGAGAGCTTGTACTATCTTGCTCCATGTGGCACATTGGGAACAGTACGACTGACAGCACCACGGGCCTGGGGATGCTTTGGAAGGTCCTATTAGAGCAGAGACGGGCAATTATTTTGGGTGAAGGGCCACTTACTGAGTTTTGGCAAGCCATCGAGGGCTGCGTGACAGGCAGCCAGGGGCAGACAAATATTAATTTTCTAAATTTTGTAGGGGCCCTGCGAGCCAGATAGAATGGCCTGCTGGGCCACATTTTGCCCAACCCTGTATTAGAGGCAGCAGCCTCTTCTTTCATAGCTGCCGTGTGCCCATCAGGGAAAGAGGGATTTGGGATCATGGGCTCTCTGTTTCCTTTCCTTCTTGTCATAATCTACTGCGAACACTCAAACTTCTTGTAGCGGAGACCGTTCAGCCACAAGCGCCAGGCTGCAACACAGCGTCAACCTGGGGTACAGGAGAGGCAGGTGCTGCCACTGGCAGTAGACAAGCTAGAAGCATCTTGCAGGGCGGCAACATGTGAGAATTGTTTCCCTTTCGTGCTCGAATGTGCACTGGAGTTATTCTGGGGAGGAGAACTGTTCCCTCGTGCTCGTGTCGTGAGCAGGACAGTCCTTGAGCAGGGTCAGCCAAGCAGGGCTCTGGAGAGTAAAATCCTGCTCCTCTGCTGCAATGCTGGAGGTGTGAGGCACAACTGGCTCAGTGTTTGTGGCTGTAGGACCTGGTCTCTAGGATGGGGTTTAAGCCACTCACTCCTTTTCTGCAGTTGGCATAGGCTTTTTGCTGAATACCTGCTGCAGACTTTGTGTAAGATTTAGGGGCTCTGGAGTCCATTTTTCTGCCTCAGCTGAGCCTAAAGCAGTGATTGGAATAAATCTTCATGACTTGCTTATGTGCATCTGCTTTCCGAGGCTTTGCTCTGGCTGCACACGGGTGATGTGGGCAGACTCCGCTTTACTACGGTGTAGCACAGCGCATTGTCTCTGGTGACTGTCTTCGGTTTCTCCGTGTCCCTTTGCCCTTTGTCTTTCCCTAACCTGAGTCCGTGCTTGCAGCTCCTCTCTCTCGTGCTCCCTGGCAGTGTTGCTCAATCCCTGGATAGGTCTGACTTATCTAAAAATCTCAGTCTTTCCAGCCCCTGCATCCTCCGCCTTTCACATTCACTTCGAGTTGAGCAATTGTTCCACACACCCAAGAGCCAGAGGGCTAAACCTACTAGCCAGAGACCACGTGCTGCCACACCTAGTCGAGGAACCCGTTTCTGTGCCCCCTTCCTTCCCAGGCTGCTTGTGAGAAGGCGAATGTGCTATTCCACCCTGTCTTTCCCCAGCAACAGCCTTGATTTTGCAATGGAGGGAGTGACTGCTAATCTGTCTCCCTAACGACTTTGCCAGTAATTCCCCTTGTGCCGCTTCTCTCCCCAGCAGCACTGAGGAAGCTGACTTTGCTTTCACTGCCTCAGAGCCATTGGATGGGCAGCAGTCAAATTGACAAGGCGTGGTTTGGTTTTCACTCTGCCAAGGCCTTGGAAATCTGGGACTGCACTGTTTGCCCTCAGCTCACCTTGGCAGGGTTATCCTCACAATCACAGTGCCAAAGTGAAAGCTTGGATTCTCCAGCGGCACTCACCTGGAAAGATGCCTGCCCGCAGCATAGAGATTTGCCCTGCCCCATTGCAGAGACCCAAAAGCTTTTAATAGAAATGTTTGACAGCTGGAAGAGCTAGTTGGGCCCTTGCTCAGTGGTATCTCCTGCACGTTGCTTGGTAGGGGAAAGCAGAACGTAATAGGGTGGAAATCGGATCGCCAGGGTTTCAGATAAGGAGAGCGTAATTCTTAATGAGCGTAATTGAATCTTGCCACCTGTCTCAGCCTGTTGACAGGTAAATTACATCCATGCCCAATGGGGTGGTTTCCATCAATCTCTTACCTAAAAATATACGTGGATGTAGCCCTTGGTCCAAAACAAGCCACATCAGCACAGCAAAACGTGGCGTTAGCAGTGACCGTCTTTTGGAAAGCTTGTCGGCGGAGGCGGTTCAATCCTCAGCCTGAATTCAGATTGGAAGAGGCTCTGTGAACTACCTGCTGTCTCTACTCCTTGAGCTGCAGGGCTCGGCCCGTGCACTCACGCAAATCAGTGCCGCCAGCCCTGAACTTACTTCTGATTGGGCTGCTTAGCACAATTTAGATAGGCAGGAACTGGCAGGGAGCTCAGCAACATCTGGCGCAAGAGCTATGGCATCCCTCACCTTGAATGGCTTGGCAAGCATAGGGAGCAGCACGAGGAAGAGCCTGCACCCCCAAAGCACTGCTGAAAGGGTAGCTGGCCCAAACCGCTGTGTGGAGATCTCTTCGATTTGAAAGACTAGGGTGTCAGGTCGATCTGAGCCTGTAGACCCCAAATGCTGTGGCAAGGGCTGTCTCTAAAGAGAAGACAACTTGTCTGAAGCCAAATACCCCGTGGATGCTAGAGCCAAGGTTAGCGCCCAGGACCAGCTGGCTGTGAGTCCGGTGCTTGCTTCCCTGGGTTTTACTGCATGCCCTGGCTGGCTGCGCTGGAAATGCTGAATGCCTGTCATGTAGACACCAGCGGCTGGGCAGAGCTCGTTGGAAGAGCATCGGGGCCGCGTCAGAGAAGGCGTTGTGGTGCGACTCCTTGTTCAGCCCACAGCTTGCTGTTTGGAGTCAGACGGGCGGTCGTGTTTGGTCGGGTTTGTCACCATTGATGGTGCTGCTGAAAGGTTGCTCTGTCTCTGTTTTAAGATGGATGGTGTCAAACAAAAACTTGGCTGAGTGCCCTGGCTCTGGCTCACAGGGCAGAATATCCCTGTACCTATAGAAAACCTGCGGCGGTGCCATGGGAGCTCGTACACACCTGTAACGCTGGAGTCTGACCTCACCCAGCGTACCCGTCTGGGAGCAGCATGGCCTGGGTCAGCTTTTACTTCACTGCTCGGAGCTGGCTGCCTTTGGTCATTAACTCTGCCATGATGGCGTAAATGATAGGAGGATTTGGCCCTGTAATGGGAGCCGAGTTAAGCCAAAACAGGCTTCAGCATTGTTTCCTGCCTGGAGCTGTGTAACAGTTTTTACTCTGAAATGTACTTAAAGATTTGACTTCAAGTTCAAGGGAGTGTGGAGCTGGTGAGCACAAGTGTGTGCATGGGGGTGGTGTTTGCAAAGCTGTCCGCTGCCACAGTTCAGCAGACTGTTTGGAAATACAGTGCCTTAACAAACCACCTGTACACAGCAATGCATCCTCGGTTTGGGGAGCATGTGCCTACGAGAACCACAGCTTCCTTACAAAAGGCTCGTCCTGCAGAAGGTTTGCCTGGCTTGCAATGCAGCAGCTGAATTGCATCAGTGAGCAACCTGAGCTGTAAAAAAGAGTTGATTAGCAAAGATCCCATCCAACAGGCTAAACAGCTGAGTCGCAAAGCTGCTGAAACATCTAGTTCAGGTTCTGTGGAGCCGAGCTGGTCACTGTAGGATCCACCTGGGCTGGCCCAGCCACATCAGACAGGCAGCAGAGGGGCAGGGAGAGCGTGAGTTACCCACAGATGCGTGGGAAGCTTGCACAAGTGCCAGGAAGAGACTCCCGATCGGGCAGTAGCCTGAAATGGAGGAAAAACTAAGACTTAGTGCTTTAACCCTCCAGCTCCTCGCTCCCTAGGTCATCAGTCCTGGATAGTGAACTTCAGGACCTTTCAGGTGCCCTGTGCTCGCTTATCCCACTAGGAGCTGGACTTTGTCGGGATACTGGTGTGAGAAGGGAGCTTGCTAAATCTGTCTCATCTGAAGCGGTTCATTTACATTGTTACTCCAAGGAGCTTCTAACTCCCCCCCTCCAGATTCCTGTCCTTCTGTCCCCAGCTAAATCCCTGGAACAGCCTTTGCAGCTTCAAACACCCAACAGAGCCAGGAGTGAAAACAGTAGTAGCCCCCCTGGATTTTACCTGATGAGTACCTGTGCATGCACAGAGTAATGCGAGGGCTTGTCTACATTTGAGAGTTGTCACAGGCCAGCTGGGCACTGTGAGTGTATTCATTTGGATCAAGGAGGCAAGTAGGGAGTGGAATAAAGGCAAATTTACTATAGCTTACACACAC
>JAGPOW010001167.1:25225069-25245369 GCA_030014935.1 Caiman crocodilus | reverse complement strand
GGGGGGGTGTATGTGTGTGAGACCCCCCCACGTGTGTGTGTGTGCCACAAGGTATGTGTGTGGGGACCCCCATGTGTGCAAGACCCTCCATATGTGTGCTACAAGGGGGGGGACCGTGAGGTGTGTGTGCGGGACCCCCCATGTGTGGGATGCCCCCCATGAGCGGGGTGTGCCCCCGGAGGTGCGTGCCCCCGGCGGGACCCCTCCAGCACCGCAGCGCAGCGCGGGGCCCAGCACCTCGCTCCCTGCACAAGCCCCGGGGCCCAGGGCAGCGGGGCCAGCCTGGACCAGCGCAGCCAGCAGCGGGGAGAGCGCGGTGGGGTCTGCCGGCGGTGTCGCTGCCATCCACAGGGCCAAGCTCCACGCCCTGGCGGCGAATGCTGAGCGCCCGCTCCCCGCATCGTGCCCTTTCTTGAATCCGCTGCATCCTGCCCAGCCTGGGGCCTGGGAAAAGCTGTTTGTCCAGTGGCTGAGCAAGGGCAGGGGGGAAAAGCTTTGCTGATAATCCGCGGGCAGCGTAAGCCAGGCAGGTGGAGAGGGTGCGCTCCCCTGATGGTGGTAGGATTTGGGGGTGGGGGGCCGGCTGCAGGCACAACTGAGACCCGAGAGGGCTTGGCAGGCTCAACTCTCAGCTCCAAGCAGGTCTTCAGGGGCTCCAGGCGCCCGCTGTCATGATCCCTTGCCCTTCCAGTGGAGGATCCTGATGGCATCTGGCCATTTCTATCAGTCTTACCCCAGCAGTGTAGACCTTGCTGCATCCACCCCATCAGTGTCCTGGCACTGCTGGCTCCTTCTTCAGTTCTTAGTGCCCTAATGGAAACTGCTCTCTAATTTATGCATCCGTCTGGCTAGCAGCCTGCCTTCCCCTGCACACCCCATGCTCTTGAGCAACCATTGAAACTAGCCCGATTATCTCCATGATACTGAAGTCAGTGGGCCGGTGTCCAAAGCATTTGCGTTCCTGCTGGCGCACCCTGCAGCTGCTGCGACCGGATCATGAGGATGGCTTGGGGACTTGATGATTTGGTTTGGAAATGAAGGTAGGAGCCAGGCTGTCTCATCTTCCAGTGTCTTAGCTTGCTGGCAGAGCCAGTCCTTGGCATTCGGAGGGGCGGCTTTTGAATCAGAAGTGATCCTGCTTCTTGGCAGGGGAGACTAGCTTAGGGTGGCGTGTGCTATCGCTCTATCCAACCTGCCTCCGTGATAAGGTGCCTGCTTGTCCAGAGCCCCGGGGGTCCCGGGGCTGCGGGTGTTAGCCCCTACCCCCTTGCCTAGGCTGGAACTGTGGCCAGGGACTTTAGCCAGTAGCACTTAGCATCTCTGCCCGCACGGGCTCCCACTGTGATAGTAGATTTGC
The DNA here is from genome assembly GCA_030014935.1 of Caiman crocodilus. Lineage (NCBI taxonomy): Eukaryota > Metazoa > Chordata > Crocodylia > Alligatoridae > Caiman > Caiman crocodilus. The sequence goes on along the minus strand of JAGPOW010001167.1, from coordinate 25,244,012 downwards.
GGTGACGAGGTGGGATCTGTAAGGGCGAAGACCATTGAGCAACTGTTGTCTGGGGCTGCACTGATTGCTGCTTCAGCAGAACTGAAATCCCTGTCAGGAACTGAAATCCTGGAAGTGAAAGCTTCTACTTCCTTCTGAGCCATTCCTTGAACTTTTAAAGAGTTGCTGTTTGAGCTGAGGGGCTTTGCCCTGCAGAGATTGATAACAGAGTGATAGAGAGAGTACATGCTGGTAATGGACGCCTAGCTAAGCCCTACGGCCGTGGCACACCCAGCTAGTTCTGGTCCTTCATCATTCCAGCACTGTGTGAGCGAGTGTCCAGCTGTGCAAGACACGAGAGGCAAGTCCTGCCAGGTGGGGTGGTCAGACCCAGAGCAGGAGGCAGCTGGATCAGGTATTGCTCTGAATTGCCATCAGGCAGCTCCGGCATGAAGCACGTTGCCATCTGCTATGCGACAGTCTGGCATTTCTGTGCTAGGAGCCCTTGTGCCCAACTGTTTCCAAAGAGGAAATGTGTTCGGGGCCCTGGGAGAGGAGCAGAGCTTTGAACGCTGAGGGCAAAGTGCCTGTGGCCCGGATAGCTTACAGGGCTAGCTTTCTAGGACTCTCCTCTCCTCGCCGATCTGGGTGTCCCCAGGACCAGTGATGTGCAGTCTGCACTCCCCTCCCTTCCTGCCTTGTGCTGTGGGCTGAATGACTCCTCAGTGTCCTTGTGGTCTGCCCGCTTCCCACGGCCCAGGGTGGGGTGGATCCTGCGCCGGGGAGGCCGACCACAGAGGTGCTTTTATGCTGGATCTGAAATAGGAGCCTGCCTTGTGTGCTGCCTGGACTCCCTCGGAGGAGGTTGGTCACTGCCTTGCAGGTTGGATCACAGCAGAGGTCCCTAGACGTGTGTTGGCCTGTCTGCTTCTTTGGATGCTTGAAGCCAAGAAGAACGGGACAGCAGCATTGCCAGTGGAGATTGCATCCCCTCCAGCATCCTTCCACCATCCCTAGGGCCAGGTGGCAGTTTCCTAGTCACAGGCACTCAGATGGACGTGGACAAGTGCCTCAGCAAGAGTGAGGTGAAGACCGTGAGCTGGCGGAGGAACGACTTACAGGAAGACAAGGAAAAAGGGGCTCAGAGAGCGAGCACAGGCAAACATGGGATGTGTGGGGGACACCTCATGTTGCTTGGAGTGCAGGGAAATGGTTCCTATCTTGGGGCAGTCGCTATGCAAGGCATGACCTACAGGTTGTGGGGCTGGAGGCTTTAGAAATATGCCTTCTTATAGCATCGCTGCCTGGACTTGCATGCAGTGTAGGGGCCTGTGCCAGACTTTGGTCTTGGGCATAGAGGAGTCAGGGTGCCAGCCAGCCCCCTCCCCTCCTCTCCTCTTCCCTCCCACTGTGGATGCTCCCTGTGCTATGCATTCGTGATGGACATGGTCATGTTTCTTACAGCACCTTTCAACCCAGAAGGTCCAAAAGCACTTCACAGACGTTGCACAGCATGCAGAATGTGTGCTGAGGATGCACCTATCTTGGGGGCACAATGTAGGGGTTATTTCGCAGCCTCACTGCATGCAATGGGAAGCAAAGAAGAGGACTGTTTCCAGGAGGAGTTTCCAGGAGAAGCCCTAGGGGTCTGGGATATCATTTCCTGCACTGGAAATATGCTAGGATATGGAGACTAGTGCTGCTCTGGAGAGTGGTCGGGACTTCCCGTAGCACAGAGCCCCCTTCACAGACTTCTGGGAGCATGGGCTTGACTCTGACTCAGGGCATGTCTGCCTGGGGACGCTGGGGAGATGGACCCCAATGAGTAGATCAGTTAAACCGCATTAAATCCCTTTGTGGACTCTTTCAGTCCCAGTCAGAGTAGCCTTGATCAGTTTAGCTTCATCTGTTTTAGAAGTGCATTGAGCTAAATTAAATTAAGTCCCGCTGAGCACGGCCATGTGTACATTGAGGTCTGGTGTGATTGAGTTGATTCACTCACTTCAAACCCTTTGTTAATTCAGATTGATATGTTGAGCAAGTGTCACTGTGTAGACGAGCCCTTGGAGGAAAGCATACACCACTTCCTGGATTTTCCTTGAAACACCCTCATCCGAGCACAGCCTGCCCTGCCATTGCCTCGCCCGTGAGAGCTGATGAAATCACTGCCTGGAGCAGCCTGGCTGCACTCCCTCCCCAGCACATACCATAATAGTAGCCTTTAGCCTGGGATTGCTGTACTCAGGGAGCCCTCTGCAGGGTTTCACATGGCCGGGGAACACAGGGCAGCTTTGTGAAGCGTGCTAGCATGGCAGGGAGAGCACAGGAATTGGATGTCTCGTTCCCGAGCTGGGCCTGGAGCGAGCCTGAAGCTTACCCATTTGTACAAGCTGAGGCTTGGCTCCCCAAACAGGATCTGAAGGGTGGGGAAGTCAGGGGAAGACAAGCCAAATAAACAAAAAGCCAAATCAGAGCCACTCCACATCACCTCACTAGGCTGCTCTTCTGCCTACAAGCTGTTCTGGGCTCCTTCGCTTCCTGGGGCCAGCTAATAATTACTTATTTCTCCACGCAAATTTCCACCCGGTGTCACTAACACCATGCCAGGACCAGACTGCTTACCTGAGTTTTCCATTGCCCTGGCCGTTGGCCCGCGGTCTGCCCTTAGTGCCAGCCCTGACACCAGGCGGATGGGTTTTCCCCAAGTGTCCTGAGTCCCTTGTGCTGCCTTTGTGTCCAGGGGGAAATTTACGTCTAATGAGATCTGTCACCGCAATTAGGGACAGCTGGGGCGGTAGATCTGTTTCTAGCCAAGGCCTCTCACTCTGGCTCTGACCTGCCTGATCCCATCCTCTGTTTCCTGAGTACAAATGACCACATAGAGTCAATACAGCTGGGGCTGTTTGCGCTGCACAGGGAAGGTGTTTGATTTCACATCCTCTTCTGATCCGACTTTTCCAGGGCATCAGAGAGGCATGAAACAGCTCAGGGGCCAGCAGGGATGAGGCTGGTGGGGAAGGTGGATGGCTGACATGGCCACGCTGTTCAGATATGTCTCTCTTTTTGTGGAATAGATCCAGGGGGAAAAAAAGCAACCTCATGGCCACTGTCACTAAACCCCCCGGGCTGCTCAGTCATCTGGATCCCTGATGTTTATGAGGACCTGTCTGTGCACATGATCACAAAGCTAATTTGTGAAGTGGGAGTACCCCTGGGAGTAGGCCATGGAGCATCACTGCAATTGTGACCTTGGGGAACCAGCAGGTTCATCAGGAGCATGAGGGAGCACAACATAATGGTTAGAGCAAAGGACTAACTTTCTTTTAACTAAAGTTTTGTATTACACTTCATAGGAATTTCTTCCGTTCACAGGGAAAAAATGACAAAAACAGCCTCTATGATGTACAGTGGTATTTTTTCATCCATCCCCACCAGCCATGAATGAATAGCAAGGTTCACCCTTTCAGCACAGTTTTCTACTGCTTGGGCTACAGGATTAAGTAGCTGAGACCACAAGAAAGTCTTGGTCCCAGTTGACTGCTAGTGCTAGATGGCTGGCTCTTTTAGACCTGGAGTGCATCCCAGACGGCTCCGGTGAGACTGGAGGCAAGAGACTCGCTCCCTTGAGGCACCTGGCTGTCAATCTGCTGCATGGTGGCAGTGAAGCCAGGTGGTGAGCATGACACCTCTTGCACCGAGGGTGGCTGGTACCTATCATCCTCTAACTGGCTGCTGAGCCCCGCTGCGTTCAGAATCAGTACCTGGTTTCACCCTGACTTCACCCCCCTTGTAGGAGCCTGGATGACAGTGGAGACATGTCCGTGACAGTCCTGTCAATGCCAAAAGAAGCCTGTGCGTGGCTCCAAGCTCTGGTGTGAACCCTGCTTCGTGAGCGGGAAGAGCCCAGCCGAGGGAAAGCACCGGGGCTTGCAGGGCAAGGATGAGAGGATGCAGGATCTTCCGACACGGGGCCAAGGCTAGGGGTGCTACTGCCTGCTGGAAATGACCCGTCCCTGCAGGTCCACTCCACCCTGATAACCGCCCTGTTTGTCACCAACCCCCCTCTCCTCAGTACCAGAGAAGGAAGACTTGAGCATGGCCAGAGACATCAAGGACCCCAGCAGAGCTGGCTGCTGACACCTCTGTCATCAGCCTGGGTGGGCCAAGTCGCAGCACTGACAACTCTAGGGCACCACATCAGAGGCCAGCAGGCTGTGCCTTGCAGTTTCCCCCGTCATTAAGCCGGCAGAGAAGCTATCTCGGTGTATTTCTGGCCTGGCTGGGCTAAGATGCAGCCACATTGTGAGCTCCCTGGGCTGACTGGGGCTCGGTTCTGTGGCCTGGCTCCTCCCAAGCCCTAAGGTCTGTTTTTAGAAAAGAGAAACCACTGTAATAGTGGGATAAATATTGATGAGGCACCTACCCCATGCCCAAGGCCGCACGGCCCGAAGGCGGTGCAATGAATAAAATATGCTGCAGTAAGAGCTCTCCCATCCAGGAAGAGGACAGAGGCTCTGCCTGAGCCATTAACCTGCTGCTTCATGCTTGGGCCGTGCCCCATCACCTCGACTTGTGGTGCCGGAGTGGTGACCCTGACCCTGAGAGCCCCAGCCAGGCAGCAGCTCTGGGTCAGAGGCCTCTGGGCACTGTGCTGCTAGGGAAGGGGAGGGATGGGAGATCCCCTTGGCTGCTGGACAACCCCGTGGCAGGCTCACAGGGGTGGACTTGACCCCAGCTTAGATCTGAAGTTGCCACGGTTTGCTTGTTTGCAGCCACCTTCCCCTTCCCTTCCAGCAAGGCAGGGGTCCTTCTGCTGCCCCATGCTCTCCTCCTCCTCCTCCTCCCTGGCGGGCTGCATGTTCCCACAACTCCCTTCTCCCGGCTGATCCACTCTCGGCTCCCACTCCATCCTGCCCCTTCCCTGCAGCTCTTCCCCTTCCCCGGAGAGAGCCAGGTGCCTTGCAGGGCCTGTGGGGACTCTGCTGGGACCTCACACACCTGAGCAAGGAACCGTTGCGCTACCCCACACCCGGGGATCTGTCATCTCCTGCCTGCCTCTGCTCTCCTGGGAGGGCTGTTTGTTTCCATAGGAGGACCTGCCCTTGGACCAGGTCCCACTGCAGCAGTGGGAACTTCCCTGCCAGTGACCTCAGCACTGCAGCCCTTCTTTCTGGGCACCCACCCAGTGCCAGTAACAATGGGGTCCGTCCTCCCGGGGGACCCCTGGATCCCCAGCTGGGCGTGGCGGGCAGGATAGACTCCAGGTTGCATAATGGGAGGCTGTGACTCACCAGAGGGTTGGGACCTGAGGCAGAGGCTGCTGCCTCCTCCCACCGGCACCCACCATTATGTGAGAGGAGGAAGGAGCTCTGTGCTCTGGGGTCAGCTCTGCAGGAAAGGAGCTAAGCCTGACAACCCTGAGCAGGCCCTTCCCCATCCCAGTGCCCGTGGGAAGAGCGTGCAAGAGCGTGCAGGTCACTGGCCTGTCCTTGAACGGCCAGAGGAGCTCAGGCAGGAGGAGAGGTACCGTGAATGCTCTGCCCCGGGGCAGGTGCTTCTGCAGGGTTGCCCCATGGTGCGGTGTGGTGCCGTGGGGGGGTCGCGGGAACACCCGTGTTGGGGTGATGCCCCGTCGCTCTAGGGGATGGCCACTCAGTGCGTGGCTGTGGTTGGGCTGCGTTCGGGTCAGAACGGTGGCTGCAGTGTCCACAATGGGTGCCCTGCATAGCTGTGCGGACAATGCCAGGAGGGAGGCTCCTGGGGTGCTGGGCTCGGGATGTGGGCATGGAGGAGGCCATGCCTCTGCCATCGTCCCTAAAACCAAGGAGTCAAGCCCGGGACTTTGCAGGGCTGGCAGGTGCCTCACCGTGGCACTGCCCCTTCCAGACAGGAGCTGGAAGCTGGGACGAGCTGAAAGGGAGCAGGGAGAGGAAACAGAGTGAATCACGGTGCTGAGAGCTTCCCAGGCACGCACAACAGGAGACCTGCGGGGCTGCAGGCAGAGGCGGGAAGTCTCTGCTCCCCTGGGCACCCGCCAGAGCTGCTCTGAATGAGGGCTCTGTCTGCCCTGGCGCAGCTGGGCTGTGAAAATAAACGGTCCCTGCCGCACCATGCTCCCCACGAGGGAACGCCCCTGGCTCTCGGCCATGGTCCCCAGGGGCTCTCTGCGGGGTTCGTTGGTGTACCCCCCTGCCCACGCCTATAGGGCAAGCAGGAGCCAGGTACTTCCCTAGCAAAGCAACACCCTGGGGTGCCAGGGAAGTGCAGAGGGCCTTTTGGGTAACCCTGCTATGTGTGTTCACCCCAAGCAGGGCAGAGGGGACTCAGTGATTAGCTGGTGGGACCTGATCTCATGGCCTTGCCTTGGGGCATCCAGAGATCTCTTCTGGGGGGGCAACACGGCCGGCCTGGGGAGGCACGGGCCCTTCTGTCTCAGCAGGGTTTTCTCTTCTTAAACACGATACTTCCAGCCATTCGGTGTCCCACGACGAGCCCGCTCCCTCTGCCAGGCCAAGTGATTATGGGACGTAATTGTGTTTAGTCTCTGTGCTGGGTGCCGCTAAGTTTAGTCTGTCTCCCTCTGCACCACTGTCCTCCGAGGGGGCAGAGGAGCCCGGGGCTGACTTGCTGCATGCCCTTGCCACATCACGGATGCGACCGAGCCGCCTGGGTCACGCAGAGAGACCCAGCTGCCACCATGCATTTAGGGGCCAGGGACAACAGAGCCCTGGCTCTCTGGTACTGGCTTTACCAGAGGGTCAAAACTCGGACCCTGAGTCCAACTCCACCCATTAGCCCAGTGGCTCTTACTGCGTGTGGAAATGGTGTTGCTAATCGTGCGATTTCCCCTGGTGCCGCAGCCCAGGCCTGTGATGGTTTCTGTCAGGGAGGCCTGAAATTTGGGGAAGTCTTGGGCCATTAGAATGGGTTGCTGCCATGTGTCTGGGTCATGTCCAGCTGGGAGCCTGCCCTTTCCTGCCTGGAGGGAGCGAAGGAGCCGCGGTGCCTTCCAAGCCCTCTGCTCTTGCTGTGACTGCTTAGCGGCACCGCACCGCACCGCACCTCAGTCATAGCTTTGATGATCTAGGGAAGCATGATGTGTTTGGTAACGTCTTCTGTTGCACTAAGTGCCCTTGCTCAGGCCACTTCTGCTTTCTTAGGACATGTCTATGCTGCACGCAGGGTTTTCTCCTGATTGCTTCACAGTGCTTGCAGACATTGATGCAATTCCCTTTAAGTGAACCAGTGGGAGTGTGAAGGACCCTGGAAAGAGTCTCATGACTCCTCTAACACTCAGAGGGAAGGGAGCCCTGGTCAGTTCTCTAATGGGGCAGGCAGCTTGTGGCTGACTGTGGAGGGGAGACACGGACTGACCCAACAGCCTTGTCTTTCCGTGGAAGAACAGGCTGTGATCCAGGCGGCAGCCCAGGTATGGAGCCCCTGTCCTGCACCCCGCAGGTCCCTCCTGGACAGATGCTCGGGAGATGAGGTTGTTCGGGGGCTGTAAAACCCTCAGTGGTATTTGGCTGGGTGCTTGCATTCACACTGGCAGATTTCGGGTCAGCTGATGGGTTAAGTGGGGAGTGTAGCGGTTGAGTTTTCCAGGACTTGGTACAGAAAGCGCTGAGCTCGGATGTTGTTTGAAGGTGCCGGGGCTCCAGGATCTCGGTCATGCAGTAGTGAGGTGCCTACGCCCCATTAAAAGTCAGCACTGCTGCCCACTGGTCCCCTTGAAACCCCCCCATAGTCCATGACCTCAGTGCAAACAGGTCGCGGAGGGTCCGTATTCATTCACCAGAGGGTGTGTGCTTTCCCGGAGCCAGGGTAGCACAGCCGTGTGGAATTTGTCGTGCTGGAGCTAGACAAACTCAGGCTGTGGTTTGTTAGTGGGAGGGTGTTGGTCATGAGAACAACCGAACACCATCCCTGAGAGCATTCGGGTTTAGAGAGGAGAAGTGCCACAGCTCAGTCAGGAGCCTGGGGGCACCGCGTCCGGACAGTCGATGACCTGTGCTAGGCAGGAGGTCAGACCCCGGACCCGACGGCTCACAGGTCTAGGACTGTGCATGGGAGACAACCAGGCAGCAGAGACTTTTTGGCTGGAGGCAGATGCTAACTTAACCCTTTTTCTCCCAGAGCATTGGCATCGCTCCCCAGCCCTGACCTGGGAGCAGGGTCCAGTCGAACACACCTGAGGCTGCTCCGAGGACAGCGCCAGCAGCAAGAAACACAATCCGGAGCGGGGAGACAGAGACTGTCTGTGTGCTGGTGAGTGGGGGACGGACGGTGCAGGCACAGGCAGCTGTGCAGTGGCAGCCCCAGGCTCTGCTTCCACATTTGTCACCCACCTACTGCTTGGCCTGGGGCAGGGATCCCCGCTGGGCTCGGACACCCCTCACCTGTCTCCCAGGGGCTCAGCACTTCTTTGCTCAGCTTCTCTAGCATGGGGAAAGGCAGAGGGCAGCGGGGGAAGGGCAGCAGTCTGCAGCAAACCTCTGCAAATTCCCCCAAAGCTGTGAGTTTGGACCGTGCTTCCCTGGTTTGTGGATCCTGATGGGTTTTGCCTGTCTCTGTGGTCCCTGGGGTTCAAGGGTGGGTGCTCCCTCAGAGCCAAGCTGGCAAGACCTGTTCCCCTGCCACCGTGCCTCAGTTTCCCCTCTGTATAACAGGACTGAAGGCACAGACAGGCGATGGCATGAGAAGAGGGAGCCTCACAGAGGCAAATACCTAGGCTGGGGGGCTTTGCCAGCTCTGGACCGCCTTGGAGAAGGGAGGAGTCAGAGGAGGTTGTGCTCCCATCCCTATCTCCAGGCTATACTGGGGGGCTTCCCTCTGTCCCAGCCCTGGAGGCCATGGAGATGCCTTCATCCAATCCACTCTGTGCTGGGATAATCCCTCACCCACACTGGGAGCAAAGTGGGACGGAGGGGGGAGGGGGACACCCTGCATGGCAAATTACAGGGCCGCTCTGTGCTGGGCTTGGGCCCCAACTGCTCTTTTGTAATGACATGCTGCATAATTAGAAGCACGTTCTCCAGCAGAGAGCCCAGCCCGGCCACAGAGCCAAGCCCCACATTAGGGCTTGTTATACACAGCTGTAACCAAGTCAAAAATGACATGTTCCCAGCTGCTTTTTCGGTCCTTCCAGGCCTGGGGGAGAGCAGCAGGGGTGGGGAGCATCCCAGCACACACAGGCCTCCATGGCCAGTCCCTGGCTTTAGGCCCCTGCTCCAACGCTCCTGCCTTTTGTGTTGCGCAAAGTTTGTGACAGGCTCATGGCAGGGACTGAAATTCCAGCTCCTGCAAACCCACACTCAGGTGCCCCTTGCAGGGAGCCATTTCCTTGTCACTCTGTCACTGCAGGGCTGGCTGCATCCTTACCCCTCGCCGCAGGTCCCTGCTCTCCCTGTGATACCCTGCCTGCTTAGGAGGGGTGGCATGGCCCACCCCCTACATTCACATCAGGGGTGCAGCTGCCCTCCCTGCCAGTGTCCAGTGTCTCCCCTGCTCACACCAGGCCACCCAAGGGGAAGGTTATCACCCTGGGGTGAAACCATCAGGAGGTCAAGATCAGGGCTGGACCGCCCTGCTAATGCAAGAGGGCATCTCACCTGGAGCCAGCCCTAGCCTGCCAGCCAGGGCTGCAGCTCCTGCCTTTGCTGGCCTCAATTTTCTTGCTTCCTGGGGCATGTAGCCAGGGCCCAGGGGTTTATTTGAGGGCTCCTCAGCATTTATAGGCCTGGTGAAAGATGAGCCTGTTCTGTCCCCGGTGCTGGGCTGGGTCCCAGCACCACCGCATGTAGGAAGGGCAGGGCGTGCGGCCCGCTGGCCCCTGTCATTATAGCAGCCCTTTGAAATACAATGCGATGGGGCCCGACAGGGCATCTGCAGATGTGAGGGGACCTATGTGGCATAGGGTCCTGGCTCAGCTGCCTCTGGGTCCTGTGCAGGGGGGTCCTGCCAGTGAAGCCCACGAGTGTGAGATCCCAGGGTCCAGGCAGGGTGTACCTCAAGTGCCCTCCGGCTTGCAGCCCACTCGTCCTTGCTCTGCACCTTATCCCAGCGTGGTGGCAAATATGCAACAGGGCTGTCATGAGGTCTGAGCTGTGGCCATTCCTCGCTGAGCCTCAAACACAGCGCCTCCCCCAAGGCCACAGTGGGGTGGGAATCAGCCCTAGGTGTGTGCTCGTCCCGCGTACATACACGCTTCCCCCACCCTGGCTCCCTCATACCGCCTTTGCATTTTCTTCCAGACCCATAACACGCTCCAGGGAGCCCCGCAAAGCCGTCAGCATGGCGGACCCCGAGGAGCCCCCCCAGCCCCAGGTCGGGGAGCCCAGCGAAGGCCAGGGGGATGACGCCTTCCCCCTTTCATCCCTGGCCAACCTGTTTGAGAGCGAGGAGGGGGCCTCACCCGCGGAGGCCGCCCGCAGCACCCCGGCGTCGGGCGACAGCAAGCAGAACCTGCGCATGAAGTTCCAGGGGGCTTTCCGCAAGGGCATGCCCAACCCCATGGACCTGCTGGAGTCCACCATCTACGAGTCCGCCGTCGTGCCCGCGCCCAAGAAAGCCCCCATGGACTCGCTCTTCGACTACGGCACCTACCACCACCACCCCAGCGACAACAAGCGCCGGCGCAAGAAGGTCGTGGAGTGAGTACGCCATGCCCAGCCACCTGCAAGCCTGGCCTGTCGGATGGACAGGTTCCCTGGGGGCAGGGTTGATGGGGAGGAACCCTGGGCATGCGACCATCTGGGATGGATATGTCTCAGTGCATTTCCTTGAGTGGAGGGTAGGCAAAGCCATCGGGACTGCAGGGAGCCGTGCAGGTGTGTGGGTGTGTAAGTGTGTGTGCATCAGGGAAGGGAGTGAGGGAGCAGGGATGACTCTATTAAGCCCTCCCTTTCCTGAGCAGCACTGGCGGGGCTGGACCCGGTGCCGGTGAGCTCATGCTGCTGGGGCCAGGCTGTGCCGGGCGGGTCGGCTGCCTGCTCCCTTCCTGCGGCTCTCCTGAAAGAGGGCTCTGTGCCGTGGCGTCTCACCTCCACTGCGGGCAGGGAGGTCTGGCTCCCCTTGGTGGGAGCGGGGCTGGGCTCTCTCTCCAGCATGAATGGGCTTTTCAGGAGCCTGCCTCACCCCTGTCCTCCCCGCCTGTGCCAGGAAACAGCCCCCGGGGGGGCAAGAGGCCCAGGCCACAGGGCACAGTGTGCCTGTCTGTGCACAGGACAGGCTGGACCTGGGCACTGGCCAGGCCGAGGCCCCTCCCAGCGGGCATGGAGAGCAGGCAAAGTGTCTCCCACCCGGGGCAGAGTGCTACGCTCCCCACGGCTATAGGAGGGCAGGGTCCCAGGTGGCTACAGAAGCAGGGTGGGAGCCGGGCAGCTGCAGGGTTGTCCACGCCGAGCCCCGCTACCAGCCTTGCTCCGATTTGCTGCTCTTCCATGTCACCGATCATCCCTCCAGATCATGTAGGGCGCCCGCCTCCCCGGTCTGTCCTGAGAGGGGGGTGCAAGCACTCCCAAATCCAAGAGGCTGCTGGCCGGGAGTGGGTGGGAAGAAAGGGCTGTGCCATCATCTGGACCAGGGAGCTGGGATCGCAGCAGGCAGCTCCTCTTCCTTCTCCCCTTCCATCATGCCCTGGGGAGGGGATCGCAGTGAACAAACATCCTGCTACTTCCCTATGTGGAGTTGAGTGCAATAAAAATTCCTTTGCTGATGCTGGGCTCCACCAGGCTGCCTGCCCGCTCTGGCTAGCGTGAGTGCCGGGCACTAACCGGTCTGTGCCTGTGCACCTCGCTGGCACGGCCACTTCCCCAACCGGTTCGACCGGGACTGCAACCCTAGCTCTGACCCTCCAAGACTAGCAGCTCAGGGCTCACTGAACCCAGCCGGCTGTGTAGGGCTGAGCTGCCTTTTTCCTCCTGGTGTAGCTCATGTCCAGTGCCCTCTGATACTGTTAGCCTGCAGGGCCACAGGACTGGATTCAGTTGCCAGCAGCTGCCCTACCCACACCCACATGGCTGGATCTCTGGCCAGGGGGCATGCAGGCTGTCCGGTTTGTCCTGTCCCGCTGGGTCTGCAGGGGGTGTATGTGTGTGTGCGTGCGTGTGTGTGTGCGTGCGCGCGTGCACGCACGCGCACACAAGCAGAACAGCACTTCCCTCTCCCAGGCAGAGGTTGACTCTTGAACCGAATGACAACGGTTTACATGGCACCTTTGCTGACTGTCTGTGATTGATTTGTCATGAAGTCCCTACCTGCCATTGAATCAGGGGGACAAACGGCTCAGAGGTTTCCTCCTGTCCACAATTGAGCCCACTTTTGGCAAGGGTGTGGCATTGTCACCCTTGTCTGATAAGTGGAGAAACTGAGGCAGGGGGGTGAGGAACTGACTTGCTGGAAGGGGTTGTGCCTGGAGCTGAGACTCCTGGTCTCAGAGGCAGTGTCTCCATCTCTCCTGGATCACTGCTGTGCCCAGGAGACAGAGAGTGGCTCCCCCTTGGGACTACTAGGGCTAGGAGCCTAGGCTACCCCATCCTCATGCCCATGGCAGGACAGTGCTGCGTTGCTTCCTGTCTCAGCAGTGTCAGGCCACACTGGTGCTCTGCCCTGTGCTGGTGCTGATGCTCTGGGTATTGCCTTCAGGCACCCTCATCCTTAAAGCAGCTCCCTCTCTTGCAGGAAGCAGCGCCAGGGCTCAAAGGGGCCTGCCCCCGACCCGCCTCCCATCCTTAAGGTGTTCAACCGGCCCATCCTCTTCGACATCGTGTCCCGGGGCTCCACCGCCGACCTGGATGGGCTCCTTCCCTTCCTGCTGAGCCACAAGAAGCGCCTGACGGACGAGGAGTTCCGAGGTGAGCCCCGAGTGCGGCGTTGGAGGGGAGCCCGGACTACAGCAGGGTGATGCTGTGGCCCCTCCTGCTGAGTCTGGGGTGTCCCTGGGCTCATGACCGGACCACGGGGAGCCCTGGCACTTCTGGCCCAGCCCAAACCACAGCTGCTGTTGGTGTCACAGGCCACCGCTGGTCCAGAGTGGAGGTTCCCTCTGCAGCCCAGCCTGGCCTCCCCTAATGAGGTTTGCAAAGACCTTAGAGCTGCCATTGACCAGCCCTCAGAGCCCTGCCATCCCCCTGCCCCCTTTAGAGCCCTCCACAGGGAAGACCTGCCTGCCCAAGGCACTGCTGAACCTGGCCGGAGGGAAGAATGACACCATCCCCCTGCTGATGGACATCGCCGAGAGGACGGGCAACCTGCGGGAGTTCCTGAACTCGCCCTTCCGAGATGTCTACTACCGAGGTGCGGGGAGTGGGGCCAGCCATGGCTAGCCCCGCAGAGGCATGGGGGGAGCTGAAGGGCCAGCTGTGCTTCTGTGTCTGGGTAGGGGTCTGCTACTCAGGGCGCTGACGGGCTACATCTGTTCCAGGCCAGACTGCGCTGCACATCGCCATTGAGCGCCGCTGCAAGCACTACGTGGAGCTGCTGGTGGAGAAAGGGGCCGACGTGCACGCCCAGGCACGCGGACGCTTCTTCCAACCCAAGGATGAGGGAGGCTACTTCTACTTCGGTGCGTGGGGGACATCCCCTCCCTGCCCCAGGGCATGGCAAGCAGGCAGAGATGTCCCAGCCTGCCTGGCTCACCTCTATTGACTCCTCACCCTGTGGAGGGGACAGGACATGGCTCCCCTCAGGTGCCAGCACCCCCCAAGGCACCCACACACTGAGGAAACACCCTGCCCAGCCTCCCCAGCCCCCCAGTACAATGCCGCCAAAGTCATCCCAGCATGAAGTGCCAGCGCTCTGGCAGGGGGTTGCTCCAGGCCAGGTTCCCAGCCAGCACATCACACCCCTGTCCCCCTCAGGCATGGTGCCAGGCACTATGTGTGGGAGGAAAGGCTTGGGGCATGGGCAGGTGACAACACCTCCCTCTTGGTGCCACCGTGGGAACAGTTCCCCACTGTGCCCTTCATGGCCTGGTGGGAGCTGAGGGCTGCCCCCACCTCAACCCGCTGCCCCGACACCTCCTGCCCAGTGCCCAGATCTGAGAGCAGGGCTTTGAGAGCTGATGTCAGCCTGGCACCGTGTCTTCCCCCTACCAGGTGAGCTGCCCCTGTCCCTGGCCGCCTGCACCAACCAGCCGCACATCGTCCACTACCTGGTGGAGAACGCGCACAAAAAGGCTGACCTGCGGCGCCAGGACTCCCGCGGCAACACCGTGCTACACGCGCTGGTTGCCATCGCTGACAACACCCGGGAGAACACCAAGTTCGTCACCAAGATGTACGACCTGCTGCTCATCAAGTGTGCCAAGCTCTTCCCTGACACCAACCTAGAGGCCTTGCTCAACAACGATGGCCTCTCGCCCCTCATGATGGCTGCCAAGACCGGCAAGATCGGGGTAAGGGTGGTGGAGAAGGGGCCAACCCACTCGGGGCCCCTGAGGCAGAGCTCCTCACTCCCCCATGGCCCTGCACTGTGCCTCAGTTGCCCCATCCAGAAAGGGGGAAGATGACAGTGACCCTGCTCATGGGAGCTAAGGGGGAAGGGATGGAGGATTGAATGGGTGTGAAGCACCTTGAGGGCAGAGACCCAGAGACAACCTGGGGTTGGGGGGGAGGCACTGCCTGTTCCTGTGTTAACACTGTGGGTCTGGGGTCAGGCTGCACGTTTCCAGTAAGTTTCAGCTCCTCCTAGGCTGAGGAAGGGTGGGGAAAGGAAGGGAGATGGGTGGAGCAGCAGGCAGAGCAGGGGGTCCCATGCCTGGGATTTCAGGGCAGAATGGAGCCCTGCACATGAGAATCCCAGCTCAAGTGTGCAGGTTATTGTGCGACAGGTATCCAGGTTGTAGCCATATCAGTCCAAAGGAAAAGGCAATCAGGACTCATAGTAGAGGTGAGATCTTTTATTAGACCAACTAGATTTTTGCAAAAAAAGAAAAAATGAATTGCAAGCTTTCAGGCACAAATACACTTCATCAGGCATCAGAGAAAAGATTGTAAAAGTTCTCCTGGGTATTTCTGGGCATTTCTACCCAGGAGAACATTTACACTCTTTTCTCCAATGCCTGATGAAGGGTGCTTGTGCCCGAAAGCTTGCAATTAAAGAGTTTTTTTGCAAAAATCTAGTTGTTCTAATAAAAGATATCATGTCTACTACAAGTCCTGATCGGTTATTGTGTGAGCAATTTAAGGCTGTCTCTGTACCCTCAGTGGGCTGTCCACCCACCACCCAGGCAGCAGTCTGCTTCCTCAAAGCTGATATAGTTTGTCAGTACTGAAACCATGTCATCCTGGCCCGCTGGAGCCCTCAGCCGGCTGCTCCGGTCTCTGGCCGCTGTCTGATGGTTTGGTGGCTCTCTCCACCTGCCGGCCACAGCTGATTGCACAGTGCACTGCTCAGCCTAAGCGAGGCAGCTGCTAGGATCCTTTCATAGGAAGCATTAAGAGACAAGCGCTCTTATAGGCTGGGCTAATTCCTCTCTGGTATCCTAGCTGTGCTGCCTCCCTTTCCTTCTGCCTCGTGGAGGTAGTGGGGCTGTGCTGTGCTTACATAGCTGGGCTCTGGTTAATGAGACATGAGGACAGTGAGGACCCTGTTGCATGCACTGCTGCAATAGAGCTGGTGCCTTCCCCGCTGCCCCGGCCCTGCCTGGCCATCTCATTGCTGCAGCCCTGCATGGGGCACCCGGGTCCTGCAGCCCCTGAGCCAGAGGAGCGCCTGTGCCTGCTGGCTGCGGCAGCGTGGAGAGCTGCGGGGTCTGCGTGGCACCACCTGCTCACCCTGCCTGTCCTGCTGACAGATCTTCCAGCACATCATCCGCCGGGAGGTCAAGGACGAGGATGCCCGGCACCTCTCCCGCAAGTTCAAGGACTGGGCCTATGGGCCCGTCTACTCCTCGCTCTATGACCTGTCCTCGCTGGACACCTGTGGGGAGGAGGTGTCTGTCCTGGAGATCTTGGTGTACAACAGTAAGATCGAGGTGAGCACGGGGGAGCCAGGGAGAGGTGCGGTACCTGGCAGGGGGTCTGTGCGGAGCAGACCTGGGCTTCAGACGGTGGACCTGTCTTGTAGACGGTGCTCAGTGCCTGGCAGGATTTGGCCCCAGGGCTGCATGGCCATACACCCTGCTGCTCTCAGCCTCAAAGCCCCTACTAGGAGAAGCGGTCCCCAGCACGCCTCAGTGAGCATGGGGCTGAAAGCATCTGCCCATCTCAGTGGGAAGCAGATGCAGCTGCCACTGGGGTGGCCAGCCCAGCCCAGCCCAGGCCCCTCTCCATCTCTCCCTGGCACGCTTGCAGCCAGCCCAGCCCTCTCAGTGCTCTTCTCCAGTCCCCCCCAGCTCACAGTGGTCCCTCCCTCGGCTTCACTGCAGAACCGCCATGAGATGCTGGCCGTGGAGCCCATCAACGAGCTGCTGCGCGACAAGTGGCGGAAATTCGGGGCTGTCTCTTTCTACATCAGCGTGATTTCCTACCTCTGTGCCATGATCATCTTCACCCTCATCGCCTACTACCGCCCTGTGGAAGGCATCGTGAGTATCTCTGTGGCCTTAGCACCAAACTTAGATGGGCTTGGGTACCTACGCAGGCCTCCCTGTGTCCGTTGAGCGCTGGCAGGGTTTTGTGACTACAACAGTTGCTTGGCTTCTGCAGGAGAGTCTGGCTGGGTTAGGTGCGGAGGTTTGGGATGGGATAGGGGGGTCCCGATGCAGTTTTCAGTGCTGGCCTGTCTTGCCCTGCAGCCCCCGTACCCCTACACGACCACCATTGACTATCTGCGCCTGGCTGGGGAGGTCATAACTCTCTTCACTGGAGTCTTGTTCTTCTTCACCAACGTAAGTGGACTCTGGGCTCTGTGGGGGTGCCGGGTATGGGGGTGGTACATGTTGGATGGGGTTGTGGGGAAGGGGCAGCTGGGGAGATGGCTCCTGCTGTGTCCTCTGGGGACCGTGGCCTGCACTCTTCACCCCCCAGCCAAATGACTGCTGTTCCACCCACATCCTGCCGTCCCCAGGTGAAGGACCTGTTCATGAAGAAGTGCCCCGGCGTGAACTCATTCTTCATCGACGGCTCCTTCCAGCTGCTCTAGTAAGCACAGATGCCTGCCAGAGGCACTGAAGCTGTGGCCCCTGGGAGTGTCCAGGGAGGCCAACCCCCATCATGAGACAGCAGTGTGCACTGGACCTGTCCATTTCATGGTGGGGAGAACCATGCAGATGAACCTCCATTTCTTCATGGTTTCTGCAGATGAACCTCCCTGCCGACCGGGCTGTCCCCAGGCATGGGCACCACGTGCCATCTCTGGGGGTCACGAGTTGATGCCCTGTGCAAGGAGCAGAAGGGAAATGCAGCTGTCCTCCCCACTCTTGCTGCATAAGTCAGGCAAGCCCTGGCTGTATCCCCTGCTCGTGGCAGCAAGTCCTGGGAGGATCTATGCCCCACCTGCTTCCCACAGACCCTGGGGCCCTGCCTGTGCGAGGAGCAGCTTTTCCCCATGTGCCCATAGTCAGACAAATATGTGCTAGTTGCTGCCTTCAAGTACCTCCGAGGTGGCTAGAGGCATTGCCCTGGCAGAGCATGTGGCTACAGCCCCTGCTGCACAGTGCATGGCCCAGGGCATGATGCGTCCCTTGCTGGGCCTGTCCAGGCTCAACCACGTCCTTCTGCCTCCTTCAGCTTCATCTACTCAGTGCTGGTGATCATCACGGCTGGGCTGTATGTGGCAGGGATCGAAGCCTACCTGGCCGTCATGGTCTTTGCCCTGGTCCTGGGCTGGATGAATGCGCTGTACTTCACCAGGGGGCTGAAGCTCACCGGGACCTACAGCATCATGATCCAGAAGGTCAGGCAAGGAGGGGACCTGTCCCTGGCAATGGACAGGGACGAACCCAGAGAGGTTGCCCCTTCCTACCTACTGTAGGGTTTGGTGGTGCTGGCTCCAGTCAGACAGGGCGCTGGTTGAGGTGGGCTGTGGATATGAGCCTGGCAGCTATACTGCTGCAGTGGGGTCGATGTCTGTGCGGAGCAAGGTGCTGACTCTGCCTCTGGTGTCCAGATCCTTTTCAAAGACCTGTTCCGGTTCCTGCTGGTCTACTTGCTCTTCATGATCGGCTATGCCTCAGGTAGGCCCTAGCCCCCATGGGGTTTTGGGGAGCTGCAAGCCCGGTGCCTGGGGCAGTGCAGGGGGTGGGGAACGTGGCGCTGAGCAGCTCTGCCATGGCATTGCTGCAGAACAAATCTGGGAAAAATCTGCCTTGGCAAGTGTCAGGCTCCAGCTGTGTGATGAGGCTGAGGTCTCCAGGGTGGGGGGCACAGGCTGGGAGAAGGGGCACCTCTGTAGCCAGGAAAGGGGAACTGGGCCTGGAGCCGGGGTCCCTCCTCTCCTGTTGTCCCAGGTCCCGGGAAGGTGGTGTTGTGACTGCCTGTGCCCAAGCTAACGCATCCTCTGGAGATGCATTATGAATGTAATCGTGTGTTAGTGGAACAGTGTATTAGTGAGCAGAGCCCTGGCTCACAGGAGCCAGCCGACTGCCTCGGTCTCTCACCCTGCCTCTCCCCTTGCCCTGCCCCAGCGCTGGTCTCCCTGCTGAACCCCTGCTCCTGTGGCAAGGACCAGTCCAACTGTACGATGCCAGCCTACCCCTCCTGCCGGGACAGCCAGACCTTCAGCACCTTCCTGCTGGACCTCTTCAAGCTCACCATTGGCATGGGCGACCTGGAGATGATCGAGAGTGCCAAGTACCCCGGCGTCTTCATCATCCTGCTGGTCACTTACATCATCCTCACCTTCGTGCTGCTGCTTAACATGCTTATCGCCCTCATGGGCGAGACAGTGGGGC
Organism: Caiman crocodilus; assembly: GCA_030014935.1. NCBI lineage: Eukaryota > Metazoa > Chordata > Crocodylia > Alligatoridae > Caiman > Caiman crocodilus. Next base: position 25,225,198 of record JAGPOW010001167.1, on the reverse strand, counting down.
AGGTGTCCAAGGAGAGCAAACAGATCTGGAAGCTGCAGGTGAGGTGTGGCCCAAGGGTCCTGGCAGGGCCATCACACCAGAGGCTGGCGCCCCACACACACGCCAGGGCCCCCCGTTCCACCTCCAGTG
>JAGPOW010001167.1:25211477-25224509 GCA_030014935.1 Caiman crocodilus | reverse complement strand
GGGCTCTGGCACTTTACCGCCACATCCCTTCCCCTTGCTCAGGGCTGGATGTGGAAAGGCCTGTCTGCGTCCACTTAGTCTATGACCCCCACCTAGCCAGTGTGGCCTCTGGCCATGCTGTAGGTTAGGGCCCAGCTCCCATGGAAAACTAGCTACGGTAGTGTGCCCAGCCCCCAAGGGAGAACTGCTTTGGGTCCTGTGGTGCCTACTGAGCTGCTCCCATCTGCAGTGGGCCACCACCATCCTGGATATTGAGAGGTCCTTCCCAGTGTTCCTGAGGAAAGCCTTCCGCTCGGGGGAGATGGTCACGGTGGGGAAGGGCATCGACGGGACGCCGGACCGGAGGTGGTGTTTCAGGTAAGCCTTGGGGGCCACTGCTCAGTACCTCGTGGGATTGCTGGGCCTGTGGGCAGCTCCAGGGGGGTAGACAGGACACCCCCAGTCTGCTCTAGTGTTTCTCTAGGAGTGTGTTGTCTCTCACAGGGTCGACGAGGTGAACTGGTCACATTGGAATCAGAACCTGGGCATCATCAATGAGGACCCAGGCAAGAACGAGACCTACCAGTACTACGGCTTCTCCCACACGATGGGCCGGCTGCGGAGAGGTGAGAGTACTGCTCAGTGCCTGCAGTCACCCCAGGGCTCCCTTGGCTGGACAAGGGGGTGGGAAGGAGAACGTGACTCCTGGAGTCACCCTCCCTGCCGGGGGCTTGGTTGCCCCAACTGCTTCTGCAACAGATGTCCTTGTGTGCAATGCTCAGAGCTGTGGGGTGGGAGCTATGAGCCTCCCTGCTCCATGCCCCCCCTGCCCCTTTTGCAGATCGCTGGTCAACTGTGGTGCCCCGCGTGGTGGAGCTGAACAAGAACTGCCAGCCAGATGAGGTGGTGGTGCCGTTGGAGGGCATGGGGGCATCAAATCAGCACGACCGGAGGCCGGGACACCTGAACGGTCGGAAAGAAGAGTGCCACATCTAACGCAGGCCATGCGTGCAGGGGAAGCCTGCCTCCACCTCTGGCACCTGGGAGCTGTGGGTGCCCACGCGGCCTGGCTCCCCTTTGGGCAGCACAACTGATTTGCACAGCAGTCCAGCAGGGACCAAGCAGCGAGGGGGCTTCTGAAACACCCACCCTGCACCCCATGCCCCCTCACTAAGGCAGCTGAGTCCCAGCATCTCCCAGAGCCCTGGGCATGGACCCAAGGCAAGGACAATGGGCTTTTCTGGCCAGGGCCATGGGTTTCTCAGCCAGCCGGGCTGCTACAGCAGCAACAACAGAAGTGAGTCTGACCCCAGGACCCACAGTCCTGCCCACCTGTGCCCACCCACCCAGGACACCTTGGAGAGCAGAGCTGGGGTGAGGCTATGGCCTCTGATCAACAGAGGGGCCTGTCCAACAATGCATCTCTGGGGCCTGTGTCCTTTTTAGAGTTAACCATTTGGCCTAAGGAGAGACAAGACCCACAGCTGTGTAGAACCCGGCACCTGCCCACTGGGATGCAATGGCTGCACGAGCTCCTTGGCATTCAGCTGGCTCGTGGGTGCCAGCATGGCTCGGCCAGGGGCTGCAGCATCCAGCTGACAACCAGCGAACGCATCTGCACTCAAGCCAAACCCTCACTGTCTGCAAAGGCCGGCATCAGCAGACCTGAGCCCTGGGCACTCCTGGAAAACTCATGTGGATTGTGCCCAGCTGGTGCTGGGGACCTGGATACTCCCAGGATAGCCTGCAGATCACAGCCCATTCTGGATGGTGTCTGGGGACCTGACCGGTAAGACCCACAGCACTATGCTGCTGATTTTGAGGCTCTCCACATGCTTCTGGAGGGCACAAGCCAGTGAACCAGCTGTGCCAGGCCCTGATTTAGCCTCCCACTGTCCCAAGCAGCTTTCACCCCTCCACCCCAGGGCTCTCCAGTTGGAGGGACAGGTCTGTCCAGCGCAGACTCAGTCATCTCACTCCTATGCTGCTGTTGGAGGCATGTTGCCAGCTCTCAGCACAGTCCTGTCGTGTCGTGTCTGTCTCCATCTCCCACCACTCTTTCTCAAATCAGGAACATTCCTGTTGCTCATTCCCTGCCACCCTAGGCTCTGCCATGCAACACGGCTGCAGCTCGCTGCCGCCAGCAATTTGCTGCCCCGTTCCCCACTATGACATGGCATCACAGGGCACTGCCAAGGGTGTCAACGCCCCCCATTCTCTGCCACCTCCTCGATTCCTGATGATGGGAAGCCACACAGGTTTGCACACTGCAGCAGTGGGATCCCAGGGCAGGCAGCTGCTGCTACATCTCCCAAGTCCTGCTGCTCCCAGGAACTGCTTGCTGGGAGCAGTGACACATCAGCCCCTTTCCTTGCGAGCAGATGGCTGTTTATGGCTTTGTAATCATGCAGAAGCCTCCTGCAACCCAGTCCTATCCTGCGGTGACAAGGGGCTCCCCACACACAATTCCCACCGTCACTCACTCAAGTGACAGAGCGTTACCTCCGCTGTGTCTGGATGGTTCCCTGCACCAACAAAGGGCTTTGGAGCTGGCCCACAGGCCTGCAATGGAGCAAATGCTGGGGCAGACCCATACATGTGTGCAGAGCTGCTCATGAGAACTTGCATGTTTCTCTTCTCCCGAGGTCCTCGTGTCTGCCTGTGCTTGTGCATGTTCCTGAGGGGCTGCAGTCCTGTGCAAGGCACCACATGAATGGGCCAAGTCCCTCAGACAGCAGTAGCCCAGCAAGTCTCTGTGCTCAGCCCTGGCCAGTACTGTCTGTTCTGTGGAAATCACAAATCCTCTCACCCATCCCCAGGAGTGACTGTCACTACCCCTTTCCTGAATCCTTTACAGCTCCCCATGCAGGACTGTTCTGTACTGTGTGTTCCTCAGGGATTCATCCAACCCAGCTGAAAAGGTCTCACAAGGTGTTCGTCAGTAGTAGCAGCAGCATTATTTCCAGGACAAGTGGCTCCTGTAGCCCCTGGGCCAAGTCCTAGCCATAGCTGAGAGAGTGCGAGAGTGAGAGCGAGGCATGTGTTTTACAAAGGCTGCTAGCATGAGTTGGATACTCCGGGCAGCAGCAGCAAGAGAGACCAGTGGTGGGCAGCACTGCCCTGCAGATGATGTCTATGACATTGCAATAAGTACAAAAGGAACCAGGGAGTTTATTGCTCCCTTGCAAAGCTTTTAGGAAGCTAAAAGCTTTGCTTTTCCTAAACCCTGTTGGCCCTGAGCACAGTCCCCTGGAGACAACGCTGCCCCAGCCTGAGAGGGAGGCTGTGTGAAGGGAGCCGGGACAACCAAAGCTTTACCTATTACGTACCCAAAGGCCAGTGGTGATGCCACACGTTTTGCACAACATTTTTACACACCTATTTATTTAGTAATAAAACCAACATGCAAACTCCACTGCCCTGGGCCTTGTCTTTTTTTTCCCCCCCTGCTGTTCCCAGTCCTAAGGTAGCAGAAGTCCACCGTTGGCTCTGGGAGCAGCTGCAGAAATGGGTAGAACGATAGGTAAATGCACAGGCTCTGTGTCGAGGAGATGGGCTGAATCTTCTGCCAAGGAGGACGGCATGGAGCCCAACTCTGGGCCCACATCTGGGTGAAAGGGTGGCTGGTAGAGCTATGGGTTTGGGATCTTGCATCCAACACACTTTTGGCAGGTACAAAAAGTGTTTTTGTACCTGCTATTAAAAAGGTAGATCCAGGAAGATCCCCCTGCCTCCTTAGTGTGCTGGCAGAGGGGGAAGGAGAGGTAAGTTCCAGCACTCCCACTGGGGAAGGTTCAAGCCCACGTCTAACTTCCCATTCCCAGGCAAAGATGAACGCGGGGGAGGAATGACTCCTCGGCTTGCTCAACTCCTTCAAAAGCATTACTAGTGACAGCACACCAGCCTGCTTCACTTCCTCTTGGATCATCAGAAAGGAAGTGACGAGAGTCCCTGTGGGAATTTAGACCTCACGTTTCTTTAGGAGATGTTGCAGAAGATAAAAGACGGTTCTAGAAAGAGCAAGAGTCTTATCCAGCGAGGAACAGGAACTTTATTTAATTCTACTTCATGCAGAAGCATGAAAGAACCCCCAGTTTAACTTTGGCAAAATTACCACAACAACAGAACAAAAAAATATCAAGCAGTCTACACAGAATGGTGAAAACGCCAAGGGCAACAGGACCCCACAGCTTTACTGCAGAGCATGTGCATTTGGGAGCTTCGCTTTGGCTACGTCGCCTGTAACCACGTAATTAAATAAAGGTAGTCTTTCAAATCACTTTTTCACTTCTCCAAGGTCCTCAATGCTGTCATCGTCCACCTAAGACAAAGGAAGCATTTTAAGTAGCAGGAAAGCACACCATCTGCTTTCTACCCAAGTAACTGAAGATGAGCTCCTTTCCCGATAGGCAGCGTGTCATATATAGGGCACGACCTTACAGACCACTTAGGGAGACACTGGCATTTAATGAGCAGAATGAAAGAAACCAGGGGGATGTTTAGGAGATCTATCCAGGTACTGGAGTGACCCTCATCCCTGAAGTTTCCAAAGGACTTTGTGTTACCAATGAAGCACTGGTGTTTTGGGGGCGTTTTGGACGCTGGGAGAGATTTTTAGGCTTCATGAGTCTATGAAGGATTACAATAAACGTAGAAGTGGTCTCGCAGTCTCCACCACGGGCTCTTACTTTGATATCAGACATTTCTGCGGCTAAGCAGGGATGGAAAACAATTTTCAGACTCATATATCAAAGTCATGGGCTGCAGCCTCACAGCTACAGAATGGAAGACTAGGATTTGGATTTAAAAAAAGAAAAAAACCGTTGTGCTTCCTTAAGATCGATTTCTGTTTACATAAGAAAGTTGGCAGAAATAAGAGTCAGCATCATATGCGTTTCTTCTCAAGCTTAACCCCCAAAATATAAACCCCGCTTTAATTATGGAGGCAACAGAGGCAGCTCTGGACTTGCATCAACACTTCTAGTCAAAGCAGAGTCAGACTCACTCTGTCACCCATGTATAAAATCATTTATTCCCAAATCTGGCCTAGCTCTTCACGGGACACTTTGTTTTAAATGCAACATTTCTTCAGGTGACCTCAAGATGTTCCTATTTTGGGGACAAACCAGTTGTGTGTGGTGGCAAAGAATTAATTTCTATGAAGTTTAGTTACCATGGAGTCATCTTCACTTAAACTGACCCCTCATAAACCAAGTTATTTAACAAGAAGGGAGCCACACTGGGTTTACTAAAGTGCATCAAGGAGAAGCTGAATTCTTGTTTCTATCAGCTTTTTTAAGACAATCACAAAGAAAATAAGGACTTTTAAAACAGACAAAGGTTCTCTCAGGAAGAAAGAAACTGTTATACAGACTAAAGTTATACCAAGAGAAGGGGGAATATTTTAATTAAGGTTATTATTAACAACACCCTTTATTCTGCTAAGATTTTGTAATTGTACATTAGACCCTGTTTGCAAGCAGCTGCAGGCTATAAGACTTGTTAGTTCCCTTTACACCAAGTCTTTTCTACAGCATACAAATGCTCACAGCACTTAGATCAAAATCAACATAAAAGGTAACAGGACAGGTCTAGGCAAACGTTGCTGTTCAGGCATTGTAGATAAAAGAGAATATTTGGCTTGCAGTTGATGTTTAAGGAGGGCTGCGATGAAGCAGAGACGAGAGGAGAACAAAAACAGCAGTACAGAAGGGAAAGAGAAAATGGCTTAGCTCTAACCTATCTCTTCCCTTACATCATTAATTCACAAAGCATGAAGAACCGAGTTAATCTAAGCAAACAGCAAAGCCAGCAGTGCTGGAAGTGTCCAGCTGGCAAAAATCAACTCACCAAAAGTTGCAAGGCCGCACACTCTTGTGACATATTTTTTCTTTGCTCTTGGAATTTTTGCTATTGTCACTTTCTGTGGAACAGTCTTCTTCTTCTGCTTTATCTGACCTCTGCCACCTTTGAGATCACACAAAGTTAGGTCAGTATCTCCAGAATGCTCTATGTGCATTAAAAACAATTGGCATTTGAGATGCTATTTTTCTTCCCACATGGCAGCTGAAAGAATTTGCCTCCTTTCACTTGAATTTGTAAATCTATATTCATTGTGTGTGTGTCCGTAGTATGACACCCGATGGGCAACTCTTAACCCTGCAGTATTATAAGAAACAGTAATATATACATGGCAACAAGGCTGTAGCTTTAATTTTTTATTTCTACTCAGAGCAGTGCAGTGGCTGAAATATATTAGATTTGAGAAGTAATTTGTGGTGTTCCTAACAATGGGATTTGAGCAGACTTCTACCAGCTTAACTCAGGTTTTTAAATGTTGTGAATTACGGGCACACATAGTCACTTGGAACGTTACACGTTCCCACTCAATGGACCTGGTTAATGTTAAACTACTACTTAAGGGAAGACTAAGTCGAAACAAATCTCCATGGTAAGCTTTCTGTGGACTCTGCATTCCTAGGCTTTCCCTGTAACATAAGGATGGGCAATTATTTTGGGCAGAGGGTTGCTTACTGAGTTTTGGCAAGCCATCGAAGGCTGCATGACAGGCCGCCCAGGGCAGATAAATATTAATTTTCTAAATTTTTTAGGGGCGCCATGGGCCTGGTGGGCTGCATCCAGCCCTGGGGCCACATTTTGCCCACCCCTGCTCTAACAGATGTCTTGTTCCCCCTGTGCCAAGGCACCATAATAGCACTGGCTGCAAGCAGGTACTCCTGATAGCTGCTGGCCCATCTGCTCTGGTGAGAAAACTAGTGGAGAAAACCAAAGTTAACTACACCAATGTAAGCGTGCATTTGTCCAGGCATGAGGTCCACGTTTCTGTGCAGGATTCTAGTACCTGACACCAATCCAAATTAGCAAGAGCACTGCATCTCTTCAAAACTGACCCCAGTTACCAGTCAGCTGAACATTGACATGCTTCTGCAACTTATTTTCCGTTTGTTTTTAGGTCAGACCTGAGCCATCAGGCATTAACTGTGCTGAGCAATGCACACAAGATGTCCATGCAGCCCATCAGGACTCCTGGGGCCAGATTACGATCTCACCCGTGGCAGTGTGACTGCCCAACCACGAATGAGTTATTCTGCTTGACACCAGCGTAATCAGGTTCAGTCAGACTCTCAAAGCCAAGGTAGCTACAGTCTTTGGAGTCCAGGAGTTCTCCCGCCCAGAGAAGGTGAGGCTTAGAAGAGGGTTTTTGTTATCAAAACCTGTGGGGCTTAGAGAGGGAGGGAGACTAACAGGTTTTACACCCAGCTCTGCTCTCTTCAGCAGTGACAAAAACCACTCTGGTTTGGAAGCGTCTCCGAAGCTTTTCCCCCTCAAAGGCTCACACATTATCTCTTTTTTTCTTTAACTCCAAGCTCTCTGGGCCAGAGCTTGCCAACCACTTACATTGTGCTCAGCACTGCACAACAGAGGAGCGGCAGTCCTGACTGGGGTCCTCAGGATGTTACCATATAATAAGTGACTAATAACTAGCCAGGTGTCACCCATCAGGGGGGGTTTCTTTTGTTTCTTCCTGTTTTTCTGGTTCTTTTTGGTCCCCCTAACTCCCAGTAACAATTCTTACTGCCTGACCTACTCAAGCTCAAGCATCCTAATTCCTTGCAAAATTTCAAATTCTAGAAGAAAAGAACTAAGCATTTTAAAACACTCACACTGGAAAATAAGACTGGATTGCAATATGGCCCTATTGTGTGAATGCTCATTTAATACAGGGGGCAGAAGTACTCGGAAATCTGTGGATGAAAAGTCCAGCCTGCATAACACAAAGGATTGTTTCGCTCCACAAATCCTTCTAAAAAGGCAAACATGAGTGGTTACCAAGGCATTAACAGCAGCAAGACAGAGAACTCAACAACACATCTGCAACCACATTCAGCCTTAAAACTGAAGCTTACTGAGCGATTAGCAGTCATTTATGGAGAGCCATAGACATAATGGGCACCTCACAAGCAAATATGTATTCATAACTATTCAGATCTGGGATGGAAAGAATGTTAATTATTTTGGGTAGACAATTTAGATAGATCAGTGTCTAAGTCACTTGCAAATTCAAGTGCGAAAGATGCCCCTGGGAGCCTGCTACTAGTATTGCCAAAAAAGGACACTGTAGTTAGTGGAAGTAATTCCATTACACGTCAACTAGTCAGGAAGCTAAACAATTCAGTGCGCACATATGAATTGCGTGCTGGGATTTTTTTTCCTGCATGGCACATAGGAGGAGGAAACCAATGCTGGCAGCGTTGCCAACTCCTGAAAGTAGAAGTTTGCCCAGCAAGTCTCAAGAAGGCGGTAGCTGTTGCTAGGCAGATCTTCTACAGTAATCAAAAACTGTCCCTAGACAATTTCCCAAGCATTGTACATGGCAATGGATTTAGGATCCTTAATACATACACTTTGTCACTAAGCATCCCATAAAGTTGCTGGGAACAAAACAGCTCAATTGACAACACTGGAGCTTAGCTGTACTCTCCACAAGAACTTTCCAGCTACTGCCACAGTCCAGCAGAAAGGGAATATTTCAGGACACATTCTTAAGATGCCAGTAGAGAAGGCAATGTATTAAATAACAGTCTTCTCTGAATAAATGTCATAGCACTGGCCTGAATGGTCAGGAAAGCCAGCCCAATTAAGTCACTACCTTAATTTTGAGATGCTCAGCACTGTGCAGACAATTCCTCTGCTATCCAGTTCCAGGGATTGCAATCTGCTTTGTGCATCTCAGCCCCACTGAGGTCTAAAAATGGCCAAAGGGTGGGAAGCTCCCAGAAAATCATTCTTGGGTAGACAGAATTCCCCCGACCACATATAAAGCAATACCACAAACAGCTACTTAGACCTTGCCTCTCTTTTGCTTTTTCTTCTCTTCTTCTTCTCCTGCTGTTCCTTGACCTTCTCCTACCCCAGGTTCTTGTCTAGGGGAATTTTCTTTATAAAAAAAAAAAAAAAGAAAAGAACTAAGTTAATAGTGGACCGACACACCTGCAATACTGCAACCGCAAGAGGATTGCTTCTTGTAAGAAATGTTAATTCCTCTTTTATTAGTTCAGCATCCCCCTCTGCAGACACTGGGGCTATCTGATGCTTTAGATATAATGTGTAAATTATATTCCCAATGTTCAAGACACACCTCAGCTTGAGGATAAATTCACCAATCCAAAAGCCTCTTCATATAGCAGATACACAGAAGTTCACTATTGTCATTCCAAATGCAACCACTTCTTAAACACCCCTCTGTTTCTGTAATCCTGCCTGTTTAGACCGGTTAGATTTCCCATTTCCCACCTAAGGTCATTTAAAGTGGGTTAAAAAACCCTTATTCGTTAAAGAGATGTGACCTTAACTGAACAGATGATGAACAGCAATAGGAAATTTCTAACCCTTCCAGAGACCACATGAGAGAATTAAAGTTCTCACATCTGTTGCCAAACTAGTATTTTTAAGGTATCCAAAAGGGTCTTTACAGTTTCCCAAAGAGAGGATCTGTATTTTAGACTTGACGTGATAGAAAGAGGGCAGTGAGGAACGTGCAAGGTTACTGCAGCACAGTTATGTGAATCACAGGAAGGCAGTAAAATATTCAGGGCCAGCAGCAGGCTGTGCCACAGTTTAACAGGACTGTCATTACCCCAACAGGAAAACAAAGAAAGATGTTCTTACCTACTGTAAGCTTTGCAAACTCATCTGGAAAGTTCTTCTCTAACCACTGCCTACATTTAGCCACATCAGGCATGTATTCACAGTACTGGAAAGAAAGGGCACATGCACATGGTGAACCAGGAAACTAGAGGACGCAGCACAAACACACACAGCAGTTCTGTTAGTGGGCGATTCAGCAGCAGGCTCATGGCATGATGCACAGGTAGCATTTTCTCTCACCTGACTACATGTGGGGATGGGAAACAGAAACAAGCAACACAGGGCTTCTCCAACCCGTTTGGGACATGGCTTTGTGCTACCTCACAAGAAGCCAGAGAGTTTCTTAAGAGACCGAGAGGTCCGTTTGCCAGCCCGCTTAGCTGCTTCTCTGCTAACCGATTAAACCTAAAGCAGCGACTAAATCTGTATGATCTTCAACCAGATACCAGCTGTGGCATGGAAATCAGGAGGAAGTACTGTAGGCAAAGCAGTGCTGTCGGGACACCGAGGGGAAAACAAACTCAAACAACATTGAATGAACTCACCTCCGTTGGCAATGAGCAGACTGGGGAAGGAAGAAAGAGATTGTTAAATTTAAATGTCCTTGCTGGGTATTAAGAACAACCCCCTCATCCTTCTAGTTTGGACAGCTTCTCGTGCCATTACGATGACTTCTTATGCTCGAAGGCAGGACAGAGAAGGACCTTTACAAGCTAAGATATATAGGCAGAGCATAAGCTTTCGTGAACTCAAGTTCATGTCACCAGGTGCTGTGCTACCTACCCCGTCTTCCGACTTGCGTCAGACTGAACACAAGTAACTACCTCTCCCTTCTCACGTTAACCACGCTGGGCTGCTAACAAAGCAGAGCACAGGCCTGCGTTACTGACTGTACCTCGGAAAAGGCAAGTTACCCAAGTTCACGCCCCTCTACAGTTATCTGAATTACCATCTACTAAGTCACGTCCTGACGAGAATGAGACTTGTATTCCAAGGTGTTCACCAAACCAGCATCAATTTTCACTCTCTTTTACATTCAAGCGGTTACCTTTCCTTGTCAATGGAGCCCAGCAGTAACAGCATAGGGTAAGATGAGCAAAAACCAGTGACAGCGATCATATAATCTGTGCTCTGCGACTCTTCCCCTAGTTTGCTCTAATGAAAATGCATTTGCTCAATCTGACAGTCCTAAATTCAGCCTTCAGAGAAACCGATGCTCAGCGCAACGTGGAGAGCAGCGCGCTGCAAGAAGGGACAGGGAGACCCAGGCAGGTTTCACCCGCCTTCATTCCATGCTAATACGGTTTTCAGGAACGAGCCTGGCCGTGCCGGCTTCTTCACACGCAGGCAACACCCAAGACTACAACTTCAACGTTTGCGTAAGACTACGTCGGGATCCGAGTCTTGGCAACTTCACGTTTGGGGGCCTCCTCCGAACAAATTCAGTAGCTCCAACCTCGCTTGTCTCAACTTAGCACAGTATCCGCCTTGAAACCTGGTGTGTCAGGGGCCCAGTCGGAGCAAGTAACCCAGAAGTGTGAGCACGGGACTCCCCTTCTGGCGCAGAGTCGCAGCGATGTAACTCTGGACTGACCACCTTGCCTGGGCCTGGCCCCCTTGTCTGCCACAGGAGGCGCTGGTTATGACCATGCTCCCACCGTCACGACCTATGAAACTATGACGTCACTCCCAGCCCCGTTTCCTCTCTGGCCCTGACGCCCTCCCACACCCTCGGCCCCACGGGCAGCAGCCCACGTGGCGGGGTCCGGCCAAGCAGCCCCCCCCCGGACTTGCCTCCGCAGTAGAGGACGCGCAGGGGGCAGTCGGCGTCCGCTCGGGCGCTGCTCCGCGGGTCCCCGCGGCCATCGGGCACCGCGCACTGCACCACCTCCGCCGCCATGGGCCCGGGAGCGAGAGCGGGGCGGGCAGGGGGGGTCCCAGGCCGGAGCCCGGCGCGCAAGGAACCCTCACCAACGCGGCCCCTCGGGCCGCAGTGAGAGTAGACGACGGAGCTACCTAGACCCCGCCGCACCACATGCGAAGTCCCGCGAGAGCAGTTGCCTCTCGCGAGAGCTCAAAGGGGGCCGGGTGACGTCAGCGAGAGGCTTGCTCGGGGAGGCGCTGAGGCCGGTTGGGTTCGGTTTGTTTTGAGCCTACGCGGCCGCCGTAAAAAAAAAGGCTAGGCGAAGCTAAGCAGGGTCGCGGAGGGTCCTCCCGTGGAGGGGAGACCACAAGGAGCCCCGGGCACAGCCTGCAGTGAATGCGGGCGGGGTGACCCTCAGGGCCCCTCGTGCTGCCTGTAGCCTGCCAACGTGCAGCTCCTCCCTGGGAAACGCCCTGCAAGCAAACTCTGGCTATGTCCATTTTACAGATGGAGACTGAGGCAGGGAATTCCATGCCACTGCTGAGACGGGGGCATGTTCACCAAGTTGGGTCCAGCTCCGCAAGCGTGTGGGCTTGAGCACAAAGGCAGACAAGGGTCTTCGGCTCAACTGGTACCTGAAAACTTGCAAAGAAGAAGTTTTCCAATTATTTGAGTTGGTCTAATGAAAGAGATCGGATTTCCCCGGAGAGCCGCGTCTGCCCACGGGTTTCAGCAGTCCTTCGTGCTGGCGCACGCGCCGTTCCTGAACAGCAGCGCTGCCAGAGGCAGCTGGGAAATGACTGAGGTTTTTTTCTCCCCATAAAAAAAAGCCATTAGAAAATTAAACATTACATTTTTCTGTGAAATGTTTCAAGTCTCCATGAAAAAACCAGACAGATGAAAAGGGAGGGTTTTTCTTTACATTTATCAGGTAGGTAAGAAGACATTTGTACAGGAAAAAAACCTCTGGATTCAAATTTGATCTGCTCCGTTAGCCGCATGGTTTTCCCCACGAGGTGGGACACGACACCGGATGCTCTCGCGTTCGTCGTATGACGCGGATCGCCTGTCGCTCGGTTTGCCTCAGAAAAGCAGTAGGAGACAAAACGCTTTAATGTGCAACAGCAGAAGAGCTTCCTTTCTACCTCTGATCGAGTGCAACCCTCCCGTCGCACGCTTTACTTGTACGTTAGTGCAACTCCAGTGGAAGTGCAATGGAAGAAATCCTGATTTCCACCTGTGAAAGTGTGCCAAGAACTGAGTCCAGTGACTCAGACCCTGAGGTGCTGACAGTTTTCATTCCAAAAAATGTGCTGATCGCTTTGATGGGAATTTTGCCTAAGACCTAGGTAAAGATTTCAAGGTTTGGCCCCACATTTTACTGAATCCTAGACAAATTTAACATTTCTCCCCTTATAGATTCATAGATTCATAGATGTTAGGGTCAGAAGGGACCGCAATAGACCATCGAGTCCGGCCCCCTGCATAGGCAGGAAAGAGTGCTGGGTCTAGATGACCCC
>JAGPOW010001167.1:25185609-25196196 GCA_030014935.1 Caiman crocodilus | reverse complement strand
CCAGGGTTTCCATGCAGACGGCCCAAGCAGTGCTGGCAGAGAGCTGCTCCAGGGCTGGGGGTGGGATTTTGCGGTGGTGACAGCGTGGTCCAGACTGGGGCAGAGCCATGATTCACTACCTGCATGCTCTGCTCTGCCTTGGCTCTAGCCCCCACTGTCACGGCCACAAGCTCCTGGCCCTGGAACAGCTCCCTGCCCAGTCACTGCCCTGCCAGTGTTGCTTGGCAGTCTCCATGGAAACCCTGGACCCACTGCTTCTGAGGTTTCCATGGAAACTGGCTGCAGTGAGGCAGTCAGAGGCTGCTGGGAAATGGAGTCCACCATGGGTCTGATCCGGCCCATGGGCCAGACTTCGCTCATCCCTGAGTTAACTCCTTCCTTTCATTTCTGCCTGCCTTGGTGTGTTGTTTCTGAGAAGAGGTTACAGCCTAGGGTAGATGCATTTTGCATATTTGCTCAGATGCTTAGGCCAGTTTTGAACAGTAACTTCAGTATTATTGAGCTAGTTGTGTTTCAAAATGAGTGTTGACTGCCTGATGTCTAGCGTCCGGTCCAGACACTTGTGCATCAGAGGCAAGGAGTCATGTTTTTAAAGCAACTGGTATGGGGCTTTCTTAAATGGCCACTTCTGGGAAAGGAATAACTGAAAAGACTTCAGAGTTTTAAAGACAATTTCTACCCCCCTCAAATACTGCTTAGCCAGATCTAGACTAGAACTGCATGCAGTACACTTTGAGGTGTGTATGTCTCGCTTATTTGAAAAAAAAAAAAAAGATACTTGGAAGCTAACATTGAAACAACCACCTTAAAGAGTATTTTAATGCAAGTGTCCCAGTGTTACAATCTGAATTATCCTGTATTGCCTGCCTTGAGTGCCTAAAACTCCAGTTAAAGCCACTATTGAAAACTGGATCCCCAGTCTGTGCAGAGTTGGGTTTTTACATAGTGGGTGTCAGGCAGAACACAGAAGTCCTGCTTTGTTTACGTAGACTGCTTCCTTGGAAACTCCTCTGGTATATCATCTCACTGTGGATTTCTCTCTTAGTGGTGGATCTGCTTTGTGAAGAGACAGTTCATGAATAAGAGCCTGTCAGGTCCAGGACAGTAAAGAAGCAAAGAGGAGTGGCAACAAGGTTAAGCAGTCTACAGCAAGGTGTAAAAAATATTTTGCTTTTGCTTCATACATGTTTTGTACCAAGGAAGAATAAGTGCTTGTGAGGGAAAGCTGTCAGTCAATGCGGGGAGGTGGAGCAAAAGGACCCTTGAATCCTGTAAGTGAACAATATTAAGCTGGTGCTTAATAAACAATTTCTAACATGCTGTTTCAGATCAATGCTGCTTTTATTATCAGTTGCCTCTCATAATGTGTCTTACATGTGTCCTGCAGTTACTCTGCTGGCTAGAGTCATTGCCACTTAGGCTGTATTGTAAAGCATGGTGAATTTTACTCCTTTTTCTAATAAACTTAGCTTATTTCACATGATACCTGTCTTATCTCTTATGAATGCAGACAGCTATACAAAAATGAAAGCGTGATTTGTTATGCTTGTGCCAGCAAGAGTCAAGTAAATTTGAGGGTCTGTTTTATAGGAGCTGTAGAGACCTGTGGTAAGAAATGTTTCTTGCCCTGACAAGGTTACTGTCTAAATAATACAGATGGGAAAGGAAGGAGATGCAAGGGTAAATGGTTACACAGGCACAGAGAGTAGAATCCTGGGATAAGTTCTCGATGCCACTGAATGTGGCCAGGACTTCCCCCTGAGATCCATGCCCCTACTTCAGTCGCTGGTCCGTCTTAGTCTGGAACTCCAAAGTGCCACCGTTGCACTGGGAAGTCTCTCTCTGTTGGATTAAACACAAGGGATCCTGGCCCTGAAGACTTTATTCAGGCCACTTTCTCTTCTGTGAGATGTTTTTCAATGAAGATCATATTGTAGTGAGTACTGTGGCAATGATGCCAGCTGTGTGAAGAACCGGTATCATTCTGGGCTGTAAGCTGACATTGGCTATATAGTTGCATTAGGGCAACCGCTGACATATAGGTGTAACTTGTTGTTCGAATTAAGGGAGATTTGCAGAAAACATTGAGTGTTGATTACCTCATAGCATTCCTCTTCTCAGGCAAGTGTTGCACACTAAACAGGGATGGAGCAGAAAGGGGAGTGGATGGCTTAGAGCTGGAGCACTCAAAAACCAGCGAACGATACTTTGGACTGATAAGCTATTAAAGAAGAACGCTTGGATGGGATGTCTACTGCTGATGGTTTCATATTCCAGCAGTAAACTGAGTTGCTCAAATTTTGGATTTAAACAAAATCTGAGATGTCAGGCTTAGATAGCTTCACTTCTTATGCTTTCTATTTGAAATATACTGCCTGCTTACTTACCAGATTAAAAGCCTGGATTAATTTTGAAAGTCAAAATTTTTACACTTGTGCACTAAAAGCATTCATTCAGTTCTAGTGTTGGCAGGGAGTCCAGTGGCTGCCTCTTGCCATGGGCACTCTTCTATAAAGCAGCCCAGTGCGGAAGAAGGATGTGTTAGGAGGATGAAAGATTAGGCAGCTACTGGCGGAGAAGGCTGGTAGAAAGGCTGGAACGGGAAGGGTGGCTGAGTGTATGCTGCACCTCTAAAAAAAGTCATTTCCTGGGTGACTGAAGTATCAATGCACCCAGCAGTACAGTGCTGCCAGAGGCTCTGTCTTATGCTTAAGTAACCAATGCTTGGTGCTGTGGCTTTCATACTAAGCCCTTGCAAAATGAAAAGGGAAGTGCTCCTGTAGAAAGCAGAGTAGAGCTAAGAGTTCACAAACCCGTGCTCGTTTATCCCAGCTCTTGGTAGCAGGGCCGTGCTCCTCCGCACCAGTGCTCATTCAGCTCTGCCCAGCTGCCCCTGGAGTCTCGCCAGCCACAGCCCAATGCAGCAGCCTGAGCAGCAGCACTGATCCTGAACCTCTTCGTTCGGACGGAGGAGACTGCACCCTGGGCAAAGGGAAAAGACAAGATCCCCTCTGCTGCCCTGCCCACCTCTAACTATGTCTCCCTGAGCTGCAGGTGGAGATCTACAGCGGGGTTTCCCGCCCCTTCCCGGGCCGAGGCCCGCTTGCATTAATAACAGCTGCCCCCGGCACACTTGCTAAGGCGGTCCCCTTCCTCATACCTGTTGTAGCTCGTTGCCGTGACAAAACTCTGCACCTGTTCATTGCTGATGGCACGCTGGTTGGGAAACACCCCTCTCGAGTCCTGTTCCGCTTCCCCCCAGCCACAGCCATGGCTCGGTCCTGTCCTCCGTTACTGACGGAACAGCCGGCCGGACTTCACCAGGGCGGAGTGAGCCGAGCCGAGCCGAGCCGAGCCGAGCCGGCAAAACAGCTGCGAACGCCGCAAGCGGGGAACCAGCGCAGCACACGCGAGCGAGTCCCACTGCGCGTGGGAGGGAGGTCTCAGCGGCAGCGGCGCCGCCGGCGTGAATCCGAGGCGCGGGCACAGGCGCCATTCCCGGACTCCTATATCCTTCTGAGGGTGCAGGCCCCCTTGGCGGCGCCATTTTGGAGGCTCGAGACGCCTCAGCCGCCCGAAGCCGCCTCGCCGCCGACATGAGCGTGGTGGAGCATGTGCGGGAGATGGCGGCCGCCGGGCTGCACTCGAACGTGCGCATCCTCAGCGGGCTGCTGCTCACCATGAGCGGCAACAACCCGTGAGTCGCGGGGCGGGGCGGGGCGCCGGTTGGCGGTTGACAGTTGGCCGTGGCCCCCCGTCCCTCCTCCTCCCCCGGGGCTGGATTGTCCCGTGCGCTGTGGGGGGCTGCACTTGAGGCGAGGGTCTGGTAGGGAGCCCCCAAAACGGTTGAAGGGCTGGGGGAAACCGCTCATCCCTGGAGACTTCCGTTGCATTTCTCAGAGCAGAGGTTGAGAGCGGACTGGGTTATTAAGCAAAGTCCTTCAGTGGAAGAAAATCTTGGGTCCAAAAAACACCCCTTTAACCTACCAGAGAAAGGCGTAACAAGAAGCGAGTAGAAGCCGGGCAGACTCGAGGTGGGAAGGAGGGACCGAGTTTCAACGGGCACAACTAACCTGGCAAAGGAAATCACACATTTTATTTCTTGATCAGATCAAGAACAGAGTTTTTTTGAAGATGTTTTAATGGAGATAGTGATGGGTTCAGTACCTTGTGACTGGACAGCAGCGGCACTGTTGTCTCTAGAGGAGCAGTTTGCGCGCCATTAGTTTAAAACGATATAAACTTAAGTGCCACAAAAAGTTTCACTTCAAACTTATGTGGCACCAGCAAATTTTTGTCATATAAAGTCATTATAATAAATCTGTGAACGCGTACCGCGGTTTGGGAGCCGGTGCTGTAGAGGCACAAGTTTAAGCATCACTCTGGATTTGTACTGATCCTAAAATTCAAGTCCACTTGCTCTTCAAGAGGATGACTCACAAAGGGTGTGTGTACATGAGCTGTTTAATGCACATTAGACTCATTCTACTGCGCATTAGGGTGGCTGGCAAAAACCATGCTGATATACAGTAGACTCAGTCTAATGTACATTAACATCACAAAAAAATGTTCATCTGCACTAATGTGCACTGGCACCGATTACAATGCATTAAGTTAATACCTATTATTTTATTGCAGGTACTAAACTTAATGCGCCGTAATGACAGTGCATTAAAGAACATGTGGACGCACCCAGTATTCACCACTCAGGAGTTATTAAAGGTGTGCTTAGGGTTACTAAGGCTGTTCTTGCCTTGGATTAAAGTGCTTGTGAATAAAAGGTGCAAATGTTGCACTCGTAGGTCTTCCACTTCAGAGTCATAGCTAAGGGCCCCCATTACTAACACTGAGAACTTAGGTTCCAACAAATTTGTCCGTATCATGTCATCAGACAGTTCAGTTAAGCATCACTTTTTTTTTTCTTCCAGAGAGTTATTCTCTCCTTCTCAAAAGTACCAACTGCTTGTGTATCATGCAGACTCCCTCTTTCATGACAAGGAGTATAGGAATGCTGTAAGTAAGTATACAATGGCCTTGCAGCAGAAGAAGGCATTAAGTAAAACTTCAAAAGTTAGACCCTCTACTGGGAATGCTGCATCAACTCCACAAAGTCAGGTACTTGGGCTGTTAGTGTGTTCATGTTGTGACTTTAGATTATAACATTGCTATACTAAAGTAGCCTGAATTTTTAGACTGTTTAACTACTAATGGCGCTGTACTCACGAAAAACATAAGATGGTTACCTGGGGCCAAAATTTTGCTTCTTAAATTTACAGTTTTCATTTGGAAGCTACAAGATAGCCTGAGTTAGTGCAAGTACAGTTTACCATCTTCCTTGTACTTTATTTAGCTTTAATGAAAAATCTGATAGAAAACTTATGATTCAGCCATTTCTTTTCATATAGTTAAAATAGCATTTGAGAGGTTATATTTTAGCAATCTGTTTTATTTTAGTGTCTGCCATCTGAAATTGAAGTGAAATATAAAATGGCTGAGTGTTACACAATGTTGAAGCAAGATAAAGATGCCATTGCTATCCTGGATGGAATTCCTTCAAGACAAAGAACCCCAAAGGTAAATCCCTGGATGTGTTTCTGGTCTGAGAGGACAGAGGGCAAGGCAGAGTGGCACCTTAAAGAGTGCATGGGTATCAGAAAGGCATGAACTTTTGTAAACTACAAGCCTGCTTTATCACATGCATCTAACGTAGTAGATGTGGGCTGTAGCTGACAAAAGCTTATGCCTATGAACGAGTTATGCTGTAAGTGCCGCCATATTATGGTTTCTGTGTACCATCAGACTAAGGCAGCTAACTACCTCTCCCTGCTGAGAGGGTAGTTGTGGTATATTTGGAGCTGAATGTTAACATTTGGCCAGAATTACAAATCTAGTTTTGTATATATAAAGGCATCAACCCTTGGCACTTGTGATAGCAACGTCCACATGAGATATTTGGAAATCCTCCTTCTGTAGTTTATATGAGCTAAGTTTGTTTAGCTCATTTTCTTTAAAGCAGGAGATCACTATATGGATTTTATTTGAAAAAAATCACCTAACTAAAAGGAACTAAACACTTGTGTGTCATCCCCAGTTAATTCCTGTGAAAATTAGTGAGCAACTTACTAGTGGGAATTACAAAATATCTCCTGTGTGAGGAAGAATAGACCCTTTAACTTCTAGTGGTATGTGTCCAACTCATTTAGGAATGAGGATTCTACCAGACTTACAAACATTCTGCTTTTCCCTGGTAGTCTGTTAACAATCCAAAACCTTTCATACCTGGTTTTTACTTTCCTCCAAACAAAGACTAATTGCTGTGCGGGTAAATACCCTAGCTCTGAGTATGATGATCCTCCCACCAGATTCCTGAATGCTGCTAGGAGGACAGCTTGTGTAGGAAACAAAGTGCTGCTGTCTGTTGTGACCTCAGCAGCGTGTGCTTCTTGAAGCTGAAGAAAATTCCTGGCCTGATGAATAGAAGGGAAAAACTCAGCAACTATGTTCCCTCAAGGTTCTTCTCCCCTGGTTTAATGGTAGTTTATGTAGTGCTAAATATTTAGATCACAGCAGCATGCAGAGCCAAAAATGTTGAGTCTTTTGCTTCCTGGCTCTGTCATCTAGTCAATCTCTTGAACCATTAACACCTTGTGCACTTTAACTGAGGTTTGACTGTTAGCAGCATTACATTTTGGCCAGTGTAACTAACTACAAGGTGTCTTACCATAAGCCAGGCTTACTGCACAAAAATGAAAACATTGAGAGGCCCAGCAGTTTCTTCCTCTTGTATGTCAGCAAACCAAAATAACTGTGCCACAAAAGCTAGCTGCAATGACCTGAATTTAAGCTATTTTCTGAGCAGTTAAGTTATTCAGAACCTAAATAAAAAACCTCCACCTCCCAAAGGTTACAGTTCTAGCAGCCTTTCCTCGCTATATAGAGAAAGGTGGTGAAAGGAAACTAATGTAAGATGCAGCTGTTTGTCAGGTATCGCTTCCCCATATGTAGACAGTTGCATATATCAGGATTTAATATATGCAAAACTGAGGTTTTCAGAGGCCTTATGCAAATATAAAAGAATTACCTCAGTTTTTGCCTTCTGAATCAATAGAAACACTTATTTTACAGGATACAATGAATTGGAAGTTATGAATTTTTTTTTCTTTTTTTCCCCTCTCTACAGATTAACATGATGTTGGCAAATTTGTACAAGAAGGCAGGTCAAGAACGGTCGTCTGTTACAAGCTATAAAGAAGTGCTGAGGCAGTGTCCTCTAGCGCTTGATGCTATACTAGGTAGAGTTCTTTTTTTCTACAAAATACTTTAAATATTTAATCTTAAACAATGTTATTACCAACATGCAGTGCTTGAGACTTAGTAAATGAGCAAATACAATCTAGGAATTATACAGGCAGTTATTTATAATAATCTGTATAAGTTTACAAAGCAATTAAATTGTCAATCTTTAAAACAGTTAGTTAACTTGTATTACCAACTGCATTGGTTACTTGAAACTTGACTGGTGTGTTTTTCTGAATAGGTTTGCTTTCCCTCTCAGTAAAAGGTGCAGAAGTGGCCTCTATGACAATGAATGTAATCCAGAGTATCCCCAACTTGGACTGGCTTTCAGTGTGGATCAAAGCATATGCTTTTGTGCACACTGGAGATAACACCAGAGCAATCAATACCATCTGGTAAGAATCGAGGTGAATTAAAGTGTTCTTGAATCATTACTCTGCATAGGATGTTAATAGATTTAAACACATTGTTTGACATGGTATCGTGTGAATTTTGTGCTGTGTAGGGCTGTACAGTCCCAATCTCTAAACATTCCTTGGATTTTGGCAGATGTCACACAAAACATCTCAGGTGCGGGGGGAGGAGGAGGATAGTGTCCCCCACGTTGGAAGAATCTTGATTTGGAAGTCTGTATAGCAGAAAAGTAATGATATTCTAGACCTACTGCCAAAGTTTGTGGCAAACCTTTTTAAAACTGAGTTACTGTGAGTCTACTTCCCTAGTGTTTCATGTTATAAACTGTTTAACTACATCCAGAAGCAAGAAGTTCAAGTTACTAGTGATGATCTGTAAAGCTTTTAGTTGTTCTAAGATATGCTTTGATGACACACTGAGGTTTAACATGGCAGCACACACCATCTTAGCAAGTGCTGCTTGCTTCTGGCAGCAGGATATTTTGGAAGAGGTCTGCTGCCTAAAATACTTTCTCACTATTTCATTTTGGCAGCCTTCAGCAAGCAGAGTAAGGCATATGTGTGTTCAAGAAAACCTTGAATGCATTTTCATGCAGTGTGCGGTCAGCATTCAATCGGCAAAGGCAGATAGCAGGGTTGTAGTTAAGTGGTACTGGTTTTTTGGTAATTGTAGGTCTTTTACTGATTGTCACATCTGTGCTTGTTAAAAAACCCCAAAAACCCCCGCAAAAAGCATGGTTACTTATTAGAAACAAACTGTAGGCTCCAGGAAGTGCATAGCAATGAATGGTAAATAACAAGGTATAATGTTAAATGGCCATTTATTTTCTATTAGCTCATTAGAGAAAAAGTCTTTGCTGAGGGATAACGTGGATCTGTTGGGGAGCTTGGCAGACCTGTACTTCAGAGCTGGAGACAATAAAAATTCAATTCTAAAATTTGAACAGGCACAAATGCTGGACCCTTATCTGATAAAAGGTGAGTATCTGTAAATCTTTAAGGAGTGTTATACTCATGTGTTAACCTTGTAAATATTAGCACAGATGAGAGTGCTTATATACCTGTTCATCTGTATGGAATGTGTATAATTTCTGAAGAGCTAATAAAAGATACTACCTCTACAACAAGAGTTTTGTCTGCTTATAGTTTCTGAATGTACCTCAAGTAGGTGATGGCAGTCACTTAATGTAAAATAGGAGTTTTGCCTTGTTCATCATTATCCATCATCAAATGATAGTACCCAAGAAGATAGAATTGCTAGCCACAAAGAAACAAAGTAAGAATTAATTACTTTAAGAAGCTTGTGAGTTTTTTGCCTTCTGTATAAGCCAGGGATTCCCAGTGTGTGGCCTGTGGGCCATGCTGAACCTGTGATGTGGTCCACCATGGACTGCCCCTTGGAAATGGTTCTTGGGGGTGGAAATCTTGTAGAAACCTTCATACTTTAACTTTCTACCAGTTTTTGTTTCCTCCTTTCCCATTAGTTGTATATGAGCATCTATCCCTTTGTCACTTAGTCCCAAAACATTTATGATCAAGGAAGAGTTGAGATGCAATAGTATGAAATTGCTGGTACCTTTTGGTGAACTCCATTGGATCCTTAAATCTTCATAAAATGTAAATTTTGAAATGTCATGACTAGCAGCTCAAACAGTACAACTGCTCCTAAAGCCTTTCCTTTTAGGGATGGACGTCTATGGCTATTTATTGGCACGTGAAGGTCGCTTAGAAGATGTGGAGAACTTGGGCTGCCGACTCTTCAATATATCTGACCAGCATGCAGAGCCATGGGTTGTGTCTGGGTAACTGTCTTCTGCTTTTTTTTCCTCTGCTTCCCCAGCCATTTAGCAAGCCTCTCTTAAGAGCATCAACATGTTTGGGGAAGGGAGATACAGTGTCATTAGTGTGAGAGTCTGCTTTGCCAGTTACAGACATTCTGGGCCAAATGTAGCTCCACAGTTTTGTATTTTGAACCATTTATTGCAGATTTTAGATACCCTCTAACTCTTGTCCTTCTGATCATGCTCAGAAGAGCTCTTCTCTGGCCACTTAAGCTCTGTAGTAGTCCTACTTTCCTAATAGTGTTCCTGTGTTTTTTGTGTTTTATAGCTATTGGGTAATAATGTACCTCAATGCACAAACTAAGTCTATTCCATCTCAAAGGAAAGGCAGCAAGAGGGCACAGCAGCGCTCCCCACAGCTCTCCAGGGACCTAGCAGACCTCCTGAGGCTAAAAAGAAAGGCTTACAAAGGATGGAGGATGGGAGTCGCCTCCAAGGAGGATTATTCTCCACTGGTCTGATCCTGTAAGGAGCGTACCAGGAAAGCCAAGGCTGCAACTGAACTCTAACTAGCTTTGAGCATCAAGGACAATAAAAAGTTCTTTCTCAGATATGTGGGGAGCCGGAGGAAAAGCAGGACCCCTTCTGAACCAGATGGGGCAACTGACAACTGACGCCCAGGAAAAAGCCAACCTATTAAATAGGTACTTTGTGTTCGTCTTTCTTCAGTCTCATGGGACGCTCATGCCCACTACGGGACAGCAAAGTCCGGGTGAGGGTGATCCCCCGCGCCCCATTAATGCTGACTTCATGAAGGGACATCTTGAGAAGCTGGATACCTTCAAGTCAGCCGGCCCTGACAATCTTCATCCCAGGGTACTTAAGGAGCTGGCGAGCATCATAGCCCAGCCCCTCGTGCGGATCTTTGAAAACTTTTGGCGCTCTGGTGTAGTGCCCGAAGACTGGAAGAAGGCCAACGTGGTGCCTATCTTCAAGAAAGGGAGGAAAGTGGATCCGGCTAACTATAGGCCCATTAGCCTGACTTCTATCCTGGGGAAGAGTTTATTAAAGAGGCCATCCTTAATGGATTGGCTGAC
>JAGPOW010001167.1:25107354-25176995 GCA_030014935.1 Caiman crocodilus | reverse complement strand
TTTTTTTATATATTTTAGCCTATTGTTTCCAGGAGTCTAAGGGGATATTTTTGGTCCCTTAATGAGCTTTCATTAATGCTTTAGTTTTAGAATGTGATCTCTGCTTTTGTAACCTTGTGCTCCTGAAACCTGTGACTTGTTTCTAGTTTAGGAAATATAATTAATGCAGTTAGCCCATAATAATCAGTTGACCTCATTCTGCCTTAATCCACTGCTGTGCATACTACCAGAGGTAATGAATGCAAAATTATGGCTTTCACTGCATCAGGAGTCATGTAAGGTCTGCAAAGGAGGCAGCTCAGAGGTGAGGCTGAAAGCCAGTGACACAAGGGCACCCAGTCTGCCACCTGTGCTGCTATCTGCTCTTTCGGCCATGGGCTGTATTTGGTGGTGTCTGGGGCTGGATAAAGATGTAATGTTTGTATTTGCTCTGAGGTGCCACTTCTGATCATAGATATCATCTGTGGTGGAAGGGCAAGAGTTTCTCCAAACTTTGCACTCCTTCCGGAACTGTGGCAGAGCACAGCTGTGAAGCTTGCTAGCCCCCTCAGGAGCAGTATGCATTGAGGATGAGGCTTGGAGCCATGCAGTCCTGGAGCTGCAAAGTAACTAACTTCCCTTTCCAAAGGCCGTGTGTTAAGGATTATTGTGAGCCACCCCTGCCTGTGAAATGGGGAGGGGAGGATGTGTGGTTCCTTGTCTCAGAAAGTTGGGAACATCTTTAAGCATCTGTCTTGCAAATCACAAGGTGCTCTGTAAGTGTTAAGTACCCTGTTAAAGTGTTGGGGTTTTTTTTAAGCTTTCTTTCTTGTCATTGCAGATTAGAGAGAGCTCTGGGTAATTAGTGGCTTTCTCTCTTAATATTTGGCCTTCTCCTTGGTCCTGTTTCATGTAATGAGGTTGCATCTTCCCTTCTTACGGCTTGTGAGGGGTGACATTGAAGTCAAATTATCCAGCCCTGTAGCAATGAGCATTTGTTTCTTGGAAAGCCTGGCTGCTTCACAGAGTTGTGGTTTCTGGGGAACTGCTCGATGGCATCTGTGAGTGTCCCAGCATTGCAGTTGCCTTACCCACACGCACATTGCACCATTTGAACTCATCTGCAGTGGCTAAATTGGTGCAGACTTCAGTGTGAACAGTTAGCTGGGTTAAACCTTGCTCGTGTTGAAACCTGAAGTAGGTTTACCAGCAGAGGTTGAGCAGCTGTGAGTCAGGTATAACAGCGTATATTTGTTAATGCACCTTTAGTTACATTGGTGCCATTTTGGCCTAAATCTGAATCAAGCTAAAGTGGTCCAACCACTGCTACTACTGGGGAAGCGGGAGTTGGGATGTGTACAGAAGGGAAAGGGCTTTGTGGCAAGTGTGTGGGAAGTGGATGAACGTTTCTTGTGTCTGCTCATGGACTGCATGCGAGGGAGTCATTTGGGTTGTCAGCAGAGATCTCTGGCTTGCTGAAGCATTTGGGATGGGTTGAACTGTATTTGACTGAGGCCCCTCTGACCCTTATCAGCAAACCTGGTAAAAATAGGACACAGATCAGGTAAGCAGTCCATGCACTTGGACTTGATGTACTGAGCCTCACTTGTGCCACTTAGCTTGGTGTTAATGGCTGCGTTGTGTTCCACCTGGAATGAGCATTGGAATTTTTAGCTGGGATTAGTCACTGACAGTTGTTTACATTGTAAAATCCTCCATTAACACTGTGCCCTGGCTTGGAGCAACCTGGTGAGAGAGGTCAAAGGCTGAACGGGCTGGGAAGCCAAAATCCTTTCTCCTTCTTTTACCCGGTCAGACCTAGTTTGAGAGAACCCAGCCGGTTCTGATCTTGCTCAGCTACTGCTCCAGCTGTACATGGTAGATATGGAGCACAAAGCCATTTTTAACTCCAAGTGTCTGCTCTTTCACGGGCCATAGAACTTGTAGTGCAGACAGGAATCCTGGTGCTGTCTGCTGAATCTTCTGCTGCAGCTCTTCTGCTTGGCGAAGGCTTGGTCTATTTGTGGCATGAAAGGAAGCAATGACCTCCTGTTTTGAGACTCCTACTTGAACTCTTCTGCAGAGCTTGTCAGCTGTGTTCTGGGCCCCTTTAGAATATGTCTTCCAAAACGAGGGGGAGGAGGGATGGAAACGACCTGTCCTGAGACGCGGACTTGATCTAAATGTTAAAATATTTATGCAGAACAAAAAGTCCATTTACATCAAAGCTGGGGTGACTGGGTGGCAGCAGCAGTGTGCTGCTCTGCCTAGTGAGCTGGGGTTCAGAAACTTGGAAGGCCTCCTGGCTGTAAACCCAAGACTGGGAAGAGCTTAATGGCTGGCAGAAATGAAATATTTGCTTTGACAGATTGGGCTGCTACTGGCAGAACAAAGGCTCTATTCCTGTGTGGCTGGAGGTGCAGCGCATTGCCCTGCACAGTCATGCTGCCCATCAAGGTGCCACCTTCTCCTGTGAACTCTGCAACATAGCTTGTGTTTGGTTTTCTCCCTGAGTTCAGCATATAGCCGGTTGTATTTTTTCCTTAACGCTCCGCATTAGCTGATGAGTTGAAGCTGGTAACTTTGGCTCCATTGTGTTGGAAACCTAAGTAGTTTTCTTGTAAACTCCAGCATGGTGACATCAGTAGAGCAAGGGAAAGCTATCTGCAAACTGTCTTCCTTGTGCTCCTCTGCGCAAGCTGCAGCCCACACACTTCTGGAAATGGATGAACGTCACAGTGCATTCATCAGAGATCCTGTGAGCACTCACTGCTACAGTGGTGCCTTTTTTGCCTTACAGACCTTGACAAGGTCTCTGTTCCACAGTGGCTGCCTTCACTGCCATGTTGCATGTAGTGTGGCTAGCTCTCATCTGTGCAGCTGTAATGACTAAGGTCTGTTCTCATGCTGACTTTGTTACCTGTACAGGCCTCCATGTCTGGCCTGCTGCAGTGGCTGCCTTGCTAACACTTGAAGGCTTGTTGAAATTGGCAACCTTTGCTGTTGCCCTAGTTAGATCATTCTCTAAATTGGCCTGTAGTAGCTGTAGCTCTTCTGCCCTTCCTTGCTATAGACTGGAGTTGTCACAGAAGGCCAGAGGGAATGTGGGTCCCTTCCCCAGCGCTGGAGCTGGGCCTTTCATCACCCCAAAGAGAGGCAGCTTCTGCTCCAGGGAAGAGAAGGTCCTGCTGATACTCTGCTTACTGGGCAGGGTGTGAGGGTTTGCTCAGAGCCTGCTGGAATATGGCACTTGGCTGTTCCCAGCTCTCTAGACCAGTGGTTCCCAACCTTTTTAGACCACACACCAGCAAACTGCAGACTGGCATTCTGCAGATCAGCATACTGTGGACTCAGTATAAAAAAAGATTGGCTGCTGGTCTGCAGTATGCTGGTCACTCCTGGACTTCCGGTCTGCCAGCCACCCCTCCTGCGGACTAGCAGCCAGCTGTTTACAGCCCAGTACCTGGCCATGGCCCAGGGGTTGGAAACCTCTGCTCTAGACCTTTCACCAGTAACGCTTGACCTGGAGACTGCCCCAAGTTGGTGAGTGTGAGAGAGGCTTAACCCTTGCCTTGCTGTGCTGGGGTTCTGGTCCCCCACAGAGCTTGGAAAGGGGCTGCAGGAAGCAGAGTGAGCTTTGTGACCTTGCTTCTGCCCCATAATTTACAGTCTAGCCCGTAAATTCAGAGAAGCTTTTCCTTATGGGAAAGCATATCATCCATCATGTGGCCCTAGGTAGGGCAGAGACATTTACAATGACTAACTTCACTTGCAGCTACTGGAATTCTTGGCCCTGTGTTGGAAACCAAGTTCCTGGGCATGAAGCCACGATGTGAAATGAACCATTCCCTTGCATAGGCAATCAGTCTCCAGTGCTTTGGTGGGGGGCATGGGTGTGTCCACAATCAGCCCAGTTCAAAACTTAGCCTAGCAGTTCCTTTGCTGAGGGCAGTGTGGGGCCCACAGAGCTCTGTGCCAGGTTGCCATAATTTGGGAGTACTTTCCTGGGGCCTATGGAGAAGCCAGGTTGTTCTGTAGACTGCAGGAGAGGATTTAGGGCTAGACCCTGTGACAGACCAGGCACGGAAGCAACCTGCTCCTTGATGGCTGGTTTGGGAGGTAGCTCAGGATTCCTCTGCCTGAGGTATGGGGTGGGAGAGTTGCAGCACAGAGGGAGCTCGACACTGCAGAGCAGGACCCCAGGCAGCCTGTGGCCTGAGGGAGGGGCCTGAAGTTGACATGCATGAAAGTCCCAACATTCAGCTCCCTCCCCTGAGCTGCAGGAAGGCAGCTCCATCTGCGCAGGGGTCTCAGCCTGGCACATGCCCCCCCCCCCCCATACAGTTGTTAGCTTCCTGTCCCTGCTAGGGTAGAGGTGAGAGTTGGAGGCTTTTTGTTTAACCCAAGCTGCTATGAAACAACCCAGCCCTCTGCAGCATGGGTGGCAGGTGCCTAGGGGGCTGCTCAGGCTTGCAGATTAGCCAAGTGCCTGTGTCACACTCGTGTCCCCCTGTAGAATCTGGCTGTAACCTGGCCAGGGTCCCCACCTTTCTCATCGCTCCCTGGTGTAGTCAGGCCCCTGAGCCTGGCCTGGCAGTGCGTGCTGATTGACCCTCCAGAGGGAACAAGGTCACCATGAGGAGGGGAGGGCATGAAACAGGGCAGTGTTGCCCTGCTTTGTGAGGCTCAGCACCTGGCTTCAGGCTTGGCACCTCCTGCATTGCTGCCATCCCATTATTGCTAGCACCATATACAGCCTCCCGCGCATACCCCTCTGCTCCAAACAGTGGGATGCCAACTCTGAAAACATGGCTGTGTCCCTGCTGGGGTCACCTGAGGACAGCACTGTGACTGAACCAGCACCAGGCATAGATCTTTGCATCATTGTTTGGAGCTTAAATACCATGGCAGCCGGTGCTGAGCGATGAGGTGGGTGAATCTGCTCTGCAAAGCAACAGGGAGGTGTGTGAGCTACCAGCAGGGTGGGCCAGGTACGGCAGTGTTTCTGAGTGCCTTTGTTAGTGCAGGGGGACAGTTTATACCGCCTTACCAGCACTGTGGGCAGGGCCTCTAGACAGCGAAACACCTCATTGGGGGCTACAGCCCCCCCACCCCATTCTCCCCCAGCCTGGCTGTGCCCCCATGATGAGGCCTGAGGCGGCCACTCTAACCTTCACTTCCCATAAACGCAGCCGAGGGGCAACGGGCTTTTCGTCCTGCTCCTTGCCGCAGTAGCATAGGCATCTGTTGGGACACAGTGGGAGTGTTGGGGCTGTGCCAGTGTACTTGCAGGCCTCAGATCTGAAGGCTCCTAATAAACAGGTCTGACTGAGCAGCGTATATGGGTGTAGGCAGGATTTTACCCCCATGGTCAGATTTGATACAGAAGGGGGCAGGAGATTCTGCCTTCCTTTGGGGGACTGCATGGCCTTCTGGGGCTCTCAAGTATGTTGTCTTAGGGTTAGGGTTAACCTGCCAGCTCATCCCTCTGCTTTACCTGGGGCAGGCTCAGGTGCTCTTGGTACCATTGGGAAAAGGGCCGTGTTGTTATGGAAGAACTGATTTGTGTAGTTTAGGGTTGGGCCAAAACACTGTGTGGCATGGCTTGGACAGGATCAAGCCTGCCTAAACCAGGGGGGTGGACTGGGTGATCCTCCCCACCCCGGAGGGCCCTTCCAGTTTGCCTGCTGAGATGCACAGGGCTGCTGCCATGGGACCTCTACATGCCATGGTCCCCCTTACAGAGCGCTTGGTCCCAAATGGCTCCTGCTCTTGTCCATGTGACTTGTGTAACCAAGTGTGAGGCAGGCAGGGGCACCGAGAGGACACTGTAGATGAGTTTAACTCAGTTCCCCTGTGCCGATGCCCTAAAAGCTGCCAAACCTCGGTGGGGCTTTCAGTAATGTGGCTTGTAGGTCATTATCTCTGCAGGGATCTGTGTGGGAGGTACTGTTAGCAACTGGTGAGTCAGACATACTTTTTGTGTCGTGCGTGCACTAAGTAAGCATTGGGGGTGACTGAAGCTTTCCAGTCTGCAGCAGGTGGCTAGAAACGTCACAGTGAGCTTTAGACTGTGATGCGCTGTAACGGGAGCCATGCAAGTCCCAAACAGCATCTTGTGCTTGAGGCTTTCCATAGGCTACATGCTGTCTGCTACAATACTGGCACCTGGCCGTCAACCCATTTTGCTTGCTTGCTGCTAGCAGAAGACCAGGCATCGAGATGCGCATCACATCCCACAGGTACCGCTGTCCCAGACCTGCTTCTCTGCATCTCTCAGGAACAGGATGCTGGTAGGATTGCAGCAGGGAGATGGGGGTAACTATGGGTAGGAAGGAGGACACAGGAGTGAAGTTAGCATAATTCGGAAGAACTGCCTGCCTTGGCACTGCCCCAATATTCAACCATTTAGCTATAGGTTCCTGGTGTGTAAAGCTCCGAGGACTCTTCACCTGTCAGCAGCACAGCCACTGACAGGAGGCTTATTAGATAGCAGTGCTCTGCACTGTTCCAAGATTAATCTGAGGGAGGGAAAACTGGCAGTTGGTGCTAGAAGGAGCTGAAGGGTGGACAGAGTCGTGATGTCCTAACTTCAGAGCTTGGGGAAGAGTGCTTCACTTGCCTGGAAACAGGCCTGTCCCTCCACAGCCTTGCAGACTCATTTCCTGCTATGGTCGTGTTCCTTTGTGTGCAAGGGAAGAACCCAGGAGCATTTTCGGCACATATAGTTGGCTGGTGCCCTGGTTCAGGCTCTGGGGCTGTGTGGGTGATCTGTATCAGTTGGGCCCTTGCTTCCATTTGTTTATCCTTGTGCCTGGTGGCGAGGCACTGGCAAGGCTGACGCAGGAGGCAGGTTGGGGGGAGCATTGACGTTGGTATCAGAAATCTGTAGCCCATCAGCAGCTGTCCCCTGCTTGCTCACATGCTACTCAGCTTGTTGGCCTGGTAACAGTCCGTCTTGCGTTCTAGCTCTGAGCAGTGGGGGCAGGGTGGGAGCAGCAGAAGAGCAGGACCTTACTGTGTCTCTCAGCAGCAGCCTGCATGAATCTGTCGAGCTAGGCTCAGTTCAGTCCCAACAGCACCTGCCCCCAATGCACACCAGGCACCACGTGTCCAGCCAGCCAGCACCACAAGCACACCTGACAGCAGCAAATCCCAGCAGGGGGTGGGGGGGTGCACTTAGAGCCCCATCCATAAAAGGGGGGGCTTCCTCCCATGAGTGGTCTTTGCCCAGAACTAGAACCATGGGCTTAGCTCTTACACATGATCACCCAGTGTAATGGTGGACTTAGGTGATTACAGCACAGGAACTGACTCCACCACAGATCCAATCTCCTTTCTTAGGGCACTTAACTCCCCAGCTCCCTACAAACTTTTCCTTTCAGCCTGAAGTTTGCAGCTGTGATTTAAGTGATCATCCCCTTGTTTAGTTGAGGGGAGGGGGGTATAGATGTTCCTACTGATCCTTTCTGTCCCATTTTTCTTTGCAGGAAACAAATGACAGGCAGGCTTGAGAAGATAGGAGAGGTTAGAACTCACAGCTCTTAAATGATTTATTATGCCTCATTCATCTGGCCTTTGCAGTTCCTCTGGCCTCCTTGTCTCACAGGGGGTAGGAAGCTTACCTACTTCACATCTGTTGACAGAGTGAATGGCTGTACTGCTCATACCCCCAGGGCCACTTGAGAACCAGAAGTGTTGGCCAACCCTGCCTGACCTGTAGGCCAATTTCTTGCAGAGATAAGAGCTCAGGAGCACTCAGCCAGGGGCAAGTACAGAGGGTGCCTTTGGGCCAGGCTCCCCAGGGGGGTGGGGATTAGTGGCTGCAGGAGCTGGGAGCAGGCTATCTTTACTTACAAAATAGAGAACCAAAAAATGGAAGTGTCATTGGGAAAGAACATGTTTATTAAAGGTTTCTGGAGGGTTTTTTTTACAAACAATGGAGCGTTTAAAAAAAATTAAGTGATCAAAGTACTTGACAGTGTCCCTTAAAATGCACACAAGCCCCTGGACAGAGGAAATCACACCAGCGAGGAGGTCAATACTGCAGGAAGAGCAGCTGGCATCTGCATAGTTCTAGTAGGAAAGATTGCAATGCTGCTGATACTAGCAAGTGTCATCCTGGCATTAATATAAGAGAATGCCAAAGTATGTACGCAAGTACCTGTAGAAAACAAAGTGCATCAAATAACACGCCAGGTGTGAATTGTAGAATCAATTTATTTACCCAAAACAATGAATTAGGTGTGATGCTTATTACTGTCAGCATTTCAATAGACACTTGATCTTATTTACAGCTTCTGGAAGTCAGTCACCCATGCAGTTGTGATAACTGGCCGAGTTGTTTGCTGCTTTAGATAATGCATCACAATAGTGGTATTGCACCAACATCTGTCTACTGCTTTAGATTGAATTAAATAAGTTACATTACAGTGCAAAATAAGTTGGTTTGCACACACAAAAAAAAATTAAAAAAAATTGGAAGTTATGACCTGGGGGTTTACAGTTTACACATTCAACATCTGTAGTCTTTTTTTCAATGAATTTATAAATAGTATAGCATATTGTACAGAGCTGTTTATAAAGTAGTACGCTTAGATGATACAATACAGAAAGATTTGGCTACTTACAACTGAAGGCATGCATTAGTTTGATATTGTACATTTTATCAACTATGACATCTTACACAGA
Source organism: Caiman crocodilus (assembly GCA_030014935.1). Lineage (NCBI taxonomy): Eukaryota > Metazoa > Chordata > Crocodylia > Alligatoridae > Caiman > Caiman crocodilus. Next base: position 25,168,325 of record JAGPOW010001167.1, on the reverse strand, counting down.
GAAATATGGAAACTTGGCTGACAGCTCCTCAACTTTTGGTTTAAGAACAAAAAAAATTCTCTTCCATGCAGCAAAGAACCCAAACTTCTCTGGAGAGTTTGATTTGCTGAGCTGTATTGCACATTTGTACAACTGAAGCCCTAATGGTACCACACACTTCTTCCACAAAGTATACAATGAGTTTTGGTTGAGGGGAAGCAAAGGGGGGGGGTTCTTTTTTTACATGACACATGCAGCAGTTTTGGTAGATGTGTTGCTAAAAACACATGCACGCAACAAAACAACCTTACATGTCTGCAAAATTGTTTAGGAAGCGATTACTCCAGCATTGCTGAAAAGGAAAGAAAAGAGAAGAGTTAATGAGAGCATGAATGGTCTGTCATAAAAGCAAGACTGCCAGATCAATAGTGATAGAAGAAAGAAGGTTAAGTTTGATATCAGGCTGCTGATGTCATTGAAAGGACACACCATTAGGTTTCATTTCTAACGCCAGTGTGAAAGCCAGTCAGAGCGCCCACCCATCTCCATGGGACCAGGATTTCATCTCATATATTACAAGACAAAAGAATTTGAAAGCTGCCTTTGGTTTCTTTGCTTGGGCTGGACACTGAAATGTCAAATCTAGATTCATTTGCTAGATGAGTTTCCCTCCCAGGTATGCTGCATTACTTTAGGGCCTGGTCTTTGTTTGAAAAGCAAATAAAATACAGAAAGTTCCTGGAAAGAATTTCAGTGGCTATTTTTTAAGCCTGTTTGCAAGTTTAATTTGGTAAAAATTGAACTTTCACATTTTGGCTCAAAGCAGACCTAACACGTGTCCCTTTAATCATCCTGGTTATGCAGCCAGTTCTGGGAAGCAAGGTAGGAAAGAAGTCATGATACACCTGAGGCTTATGTGAGGTGTGAAGTACAACGTCATGAAGCTACTGTTGTACTTTACCCTGAAACACACCGTGGACTTTATCCCCGTCTTTGAAGGTAACACACGCTCTGCTTCCCTACAGTTGGGCTGCTCTGTAAATACTGCCCTTCACAGCAGAGCCCATGATTTACAGGGTCCAAGAGTTCAGAGTATGCATAATATTAATGTCATTAAGATATGCAATTAGCAGAGATTAGGGAAACAATTAATGGTTAGAAGTGCATAAAAGGTAAAACGAGACAGGTGCAAGATCCATTTTACCTCCTTCCCTCCCATCTCCGCAAATTCCACCATCCTTCCTGTTTGAGCTGCTTGCCATTACATTCCACTTGGCAGCTGTTCTCAGAAGCAGCTAGCACTGCTGTACTGCATTTTATCATCACAGATGAACAGCTCATTTTCTTACCAATAGGTGTTTATGAAACAGCCTCCCCTCCCACATCAGCCTTGTAACGCTGGGACAGAATGGAATTACAGCACCTTTCACACTGTCTCCTGGAGGACTATTCAGAGTAAATCAGCAGACACTATTTATAGTGCATTCACGTAGGCAAAAAGAAGTCATCTGCATACATTTCAAGCAGTTCTTTGACTCTCAGATTCTCTGTCAAGAGGAACTAGTGGCTTGGGACCCCCTGAAGGAGGTAGAGAAGCCCCAACTAGATGTCTGACATCTGCTCAGGGACGGATGCCCCCACAGCTAACGGCATATGGTAGGATTTGCCAGGCGCAAGTATGCTCTCCTAGAAGGAGCTGCTGTCAATGTGAAAGCATCAACTGATGGCTGGCTTCCAGCAGAAGCTTTAGACAGATGCGTCTCATCTAGCTGTCTCTCAGCCTGGCCTGCCAAACCCCTTGTGCTTCTCACCTGCCAGGGATCACGAGGAAAAAGCTGCCACAGGAATGCATGAAGAAACCCAGAGCAGAGAAGCAGACAATAGAAAGCTCACTGAAGGGTGAAAGGAAAAGAAACCAGAACTGAAAGGCATAGAACTGTTTGAAGAAACAGTGGTGTGGAATAGGGCGGGGGATGCGCAAGCTTTGTAGCAGACATGCTGTGTCTGCAGGGTCAAGAGCTGTCCATATGGTCATTAGGCTAACTGGATCCCTTCCAAGTGAACTCTTCAGAGGCACGACATATTTCCTCTCTGCTGCCCGGATCACAGCTACTAAGCTCCAATAATACAGAACGCAAACATCTTCTACAGGGAGACACTGTATATGGAGATGAACCTGGTGCTGCTGTCCTTTGGGCCAGTCAGACATGAGGCTAGGAATGGAAGAGGGGCTTCTTCTACTAATACAAGTTTTGGCAAAAAATTTTTTGCTTTTAACTTGAGCCTAACTGCTGCATTGTGCCTAGAGGACCTGTCAGCTAGGGACAAAAGAAGTCACAACTTATGCCAGTTGGAGAGGAACTGTTTGGTTACCCAAGCTCTCAGTTCCCTGATGCCAAGTGGAGACATAGCTCTCAGACACTTAACAGAGTAGGGCTGTCCTGCCTTAGTCCAGTGAAAGGCTGCTCAAGAGTCCATGTCTTCAACCCCACTATGCAGCACATGTACAACAGAGAGCAGCTTTCTAAGCACCTGCTCAGACTGCCTCACTCAAGAGAAAAGTGAAATACACCCTGGAGAGGATCGATGCCTTTCCTGTGGCAACATCTTCTAGCATAGGAAGGGGTAAGGGTTTGCTGTACTTTGTACAGACTCATAGATAGGCATGTCTGCAAGTGCCTCAAGCAATTTCAAAGGCAGCTGCTATGCTCCCAGTTGCTGAGCATGTGCAATTCAGGCAGGCAGTGCTCCAGGTTTAGATAATGTCTTTAAACAATGCCATTGCCCAGATGGCCTCAGGCACTCTGGATCTCCTAGGCTCCTCTCCAACAGCCCAGGTCTACCTCTCCGTGCAACAGCAGGCTTGCATGCTGCTTCTGCAATTACAGCCAGGGCACTGGAGTGCACTTCTAATATGATGCACAACTTAGCTTGAGACAAACTTTAAAGAAACCTCCCCACACCCACCAACCACACAAATCCTTTCCAGGCACTTGTGGAGCCCAAATCACTAAGCATTTGCTGTGAACACCTAGGTCTAGGATGCAGAGTTGGGACATGAAACTAAACCCAGCTGATGTTTAAGTGGCTGCCGACAAGGTGCTAGACTGTCAGTACAAGCTTGTAAAAGCAAGGCACGTGCTCTCCAGTGTAGGTGGAAAAGAAACTGCAACCAGCCAGAGCTTATGTAGCAGGATTCCCGGAAGTTACCCTTGTAACCAAAAGCCTTTGGTTTCCACTGCAACCCCAGACTCTGCCTGCACCCATACTCCAGGACCGGGGGGGCTCCATTTCAAGGTGGTAGTGGACACAGAGCCCTTCATCCAGTGCTCCCAGAACCCAATGCCATGTGACTACATGGCAGCAATTGATTTGATCAAATCTAGTCTTAGTGCACAGAGTACAAGAGAGGCTTGCATGACATGATGCGGTCAGTGCCCAGTGCAGAGAAGATGCCCTGCTGCAGACACTGCTCTCGTATTCTGAGGAACGAGACCTCCTCACTGGCTGAACACTGAGGAGGCGTTCTGTAGCTGCACCATCGCAGGGTGCAGCTGCAAGTTGCTTACTCTTGGGATGGACATTCTTCTCAGCACAGAGCTCCTTCTCCAGCCACACCAAATGCACTAGTCAACACAGAACTCAAATGCTTGGCGACAAGGACCCAACTCAGTGCCTTAAACAAGCCACTTCATGCTTACTGAAAGCACCCCTCTGCTAAAATGCACAGTGCTGAGGGGCAGCAGACAGACAGAGCTGTTCTGTTTAACAGCTGGGGGAACAGATCTTCTGCAGCTGAAGCTAAGCAAGCCTGAAACCCTTGAGTTTATCCTCTGTGCCGGCCAGGATCCAGCTTATTGTTTCCTGTACCTGTTCCCTTCAACAGAAGCTAAAAAAAGTAGCATGACCCAGCCTCAAAGGCAGTGCGAACTATCAAAACACTGCCAGCCAGCTTCCAAAGGCACCACAACCCCACTGCTAGTCTGGCCGAGTTTAAGAGTGCAGGTTTCTTCATCTTTTCACGCTACCACCATGTAGAGAGGGCATTTTTACTGACGGGGAACAAACAAGCTGGCGCAGAGGAGCACCTGCACTGCAAACACTAACACCTGGGAAGGGTAAAGGAGGTGACACCCTGTCCGCAAGGGGCGTTCCACATTTCCTTCTGGGTGAATGCTTCAGAACTGAGTGACCCCTGCTCAGCAGCACAAGCACGTTTCACACAAATTCCCATCTAGTCCCAAGCAGCAAACCAACGTAACCAGGGAGGTCCTCAAAAAACAAAGATCTGATGGATTTGCCCAATTTTCCCACAGACTCAACACCTGCAGCGCCAAGACTGCCAGTCCCCCCAGATCTGTGGTACAAAGCACCGGTATGGTTCTGAACGTAAAGCGTTTGCTTCAACTGGAGCCTCACACTAGAATGAGTCTAACGTGGTGATAATAATGTAGCACAGCAGAGTTGGACAAAACGCAGCACGGAATGAAGGAAATTACTATTTATTCTTGACATGTAGGTGTACAACATATGCCATTTTACAGCAAGTTATCACTGGGATGGTGAAATGGAAGAGAAATACTCACTTTAGTCGATGGATGTTGGAAGGCATTGGAGAAAAACACCACAGTTAGGACTGTTAATGACTTACACATTGTTGATACAGGACTGATTTTGAAAACCATGCTCTAACACTTATCGCAGTAATGAATGTGGTTAGTGCCACATGAAAATAAAAATAGTTCTATACAATATGTTCAATTTGGTCATGTGCTATTTACAGATTTTACAAAAACCACACACGAGCTTGTTACTTGTTTAAGTCAGGCTATAGCAGGCCAGCAGAAGAACTCTCAAAATATTTAGCTGATTTTTAGTGCCCTCAGAAAAGTGTAAGAAATCCAATTTCAAACTATGCAGTGCAAGTTATTTTTCCAGGCCCCATTACAAAAAGCTTTGATTTTAAAAGACCGAACTGAAGTCTGACACACATAAGTAAGGTATTAAAATGGAGCTCAAACCATCTTCTACAGTTAAAATGAGACAGAGTTCTCTCTTTTCATCCATTTCAAAGTTTTTTGTCTTTACGCTAGACTGAAGTAGTTCTTTCCTGTCCTCCCCCCGCTTTCCCTCCACAAGTGGGCAACACTGGTTAAACAAGGTGGGTTAGAATAAAAATACATTAGACATTTAAATAAATAACCTTAAAAAAAGCTACGTGTGTTGAGAGGATGAAAGAACCCAGCAGGCTGCACCTGGAATGATGTTTTCTGCACAAGCAAAAATAGGCTTACCTCTTACAGAGACTGGCGTAAACAAGACTGTCGGGAATCTAAAAAGTGGGTGCAGGAGGGGGCAAACCAAAAATACTGAGGTAGCAGTACTCTCTGCCCAGTGCAGAAAAACCGTCTTATGAATTAAAAAAATAGACTGACCATATGACAAATTAGGTTCAGATGACCATGCAGAAGACAGACAGTTACATGCTTTTTTAGTTTTAGACAACACACATTCATTCCCTAAAATCTGCTGCCAATTTCATTTGATAGTGTCCGCTGGCTCAAAAGAATCTTTTTTTTTTTTTTACAAGGATGAATCGACTATTCAACAGAACACTGTACATGCTTTTCATCTACAAAAAAATATTTGCATAAAATAGTGTTAGTTCTCTGTACATGTCAATGGACACTTTAATTGTGTATAAAAGAGGAATATATTGCCCCCACTGGAGTCAGAAAAAGCAAAAAACAAAATCTAGAGTATGAAACCTCCATCACCGGCAAGTATGTTCATGTGAATATTCAGCAGAAATAGACAGTTGCTCTAAACAATAAAAAAATTGATTAAGTTAAACATCTTTATGTAAAACGGTCACTATGTCAGTCAAGACCAGAACATGTCACTAAAGTTAGTGTCTGTACTGTACAGCCAGATAACCAAGGGCATGGTAATGAGCACAAACGGCCAGGAAATCCCTTCGGTGCATGCTGATAAAGAGCACGGCTTGGTGGCAGGCCGCACAATATCTTTACCAGGTTCCAGGTAGTTACGCGCCGCAAACTTAAGTGTCTCATCCAGCAGAATGACGGGGAGTGAGATTTTCAACACCATCAGCCACTGCGTCACATTCAGAGGCGTGATCTGGAAGATAATCTGTGGAAGAGGACCCCAACATTAGAGTCTCCTACAAGAGGAGGAGTTTTAAACAAGCATTGAAAAAAGTTATTTTTGGCACTCTTCTCCTTAAGCCCGTTAGTGGGCACAAGTGACGTGAACTTACTGGCAGTGGTTCCACATAAAGGATAAGGAAGTGAAGTGACATGGACAAGCAGATGGCACCCATCAGCCAGACATTCTCCCATGGAGGCATCCTCATTAAGGACTGGTTTTCTGATAGACTGCAATACAAACATGGGACAAACCCAGCATTACAACAGGCCAGTCAACACACCAGGAAACAAAAGGCAGTTCCCAGTGTCCTGGTTACACACGAAGGAAGACAAGATGCAAAGGATGTGCTTCAAGTAAGGTCACAACTTATTCAGCTAAATGGGACCACTACCTAGCAATCCAGTCACAGCAGGGTTTGGGACACCACATTCTTGACTGTTCACGCCAAGGCAGGCACACGCTGGAAGTGGGTTTTCTCCTGTTTCAGAAGTAAGGAGTGAGGAGCCTGGACCCATCTGGTACCATCTAAACCTACCTTCCTCGCCTACCCAGCTGGGTCCCCAATCTGCTCTGGAGGAGAAGCTGAAAAACCTACCCCACTTCAGCCAATCTGGCAGTGCAAAGAAATTCTTGCCTTGCCCCAGATAAAAATACAGGAACAAGCAGAATACCCACACTGCAGCACAAAACTTTTCCCTACTCTCATCCCACTCATGCCAGGGTCGGGCGGGGAGCTCCTGCCCCAGAAAGAGCTCATAGGACTAGAAGGGACAGGACAGACTAGCGAAGTTGATTCTTACAGGTTACCCGTATTTTGTAACCCCCTACTGTAGACTGAGGGAAGCTGATCTGTGCTGGCTGCAGAGTGCCAAGAGGCTCAATTCAGGTTGCGTTTTAATATCACCCACTTGCATACAAGATTGCATTTAGGCTTACTCTAATCTCCTGCACTACATAATGTTGTAACAGTCAGTCAGCCTCCTCCTAGGCTGAACCTGCACAGCAGATGTGAATAGGGCACCTTCCGGCTAAGCCAGAGGGGAGTTTTGTGCTGGAGGACTGAGGTCAGAGAGAGGGTCTCTTGTGTGGGCCAGGTTCTGCACCTCACCTTAACTTTCAAGTCTATTTCTTTGCCTCCCAAAGTACATTTCTTCAAATACCCTTGGCTTACTGTGCTAGTTAGCAGTTTCCATTTATAATGTATTGTATTAATTAGCTGAGGCCATAGCTCCCTTAGGGCAGGAAGAACTATTTTTCATATACTGAAACTGCCTTATTTTAGGTCTCCTTGGTATCACTTCATAGCAGCAGTGCGGGGACTCGTCTGATTGATGAGGCTTGAATTAAAAGTGGAAAACATCCATGCAGTTAATGCCTCACAGTCAAATACCAAGATCCCAAGAGTGAACGTGAGGGTTTAAAATTACACCTCTGTGTTTATGGAGGGTCTTCAACATGACCCAGGAAAGCTGCTCCTACAGGAGGCCTGCATAGTGCAAATTCATGAAAGCATCCTAGCACTGTTACAATGGACACAGAGTGCACAGCAAGTCATGACCTCAGGCAAGAAGTTCTTAGAGAAGCTTAAAACTTTCCACCTCAGAGATACTAACCTGTTGAGAGCATTGCACATCTCTATGGTGACCAGAACAGAAAGAGCCATTGTCATGGGGTAAGGAGACTCAAAGACCACGCAGTCTACACCGGAGAAGTCTGGGTTGTCCTCTTTACACTGTAGGAAGTGGCTCTGCAAGAGAGCAAAGCAAGCACTCAGTTCAATCAGGGTGATCCAATTTTAAAAGTTAAGTTCAGGATACAATGCAGGATTTCTTATGCAGGCTAATAAGAGACTGTACTCAGTGTTGGGAGGAACTACTTTCTCTATGTCAAGACAATTCTCATTAATTATTGCACATAACAGTCCTTCAGCGCTGGTGGTCCTTCCAAAAAAAAAAAGGTCAGCAGCTTACATATTTGACCTCTCAGCTTTTAGTGAGTAATAACTGAATATGCACGATCATATCAGATAGTCAGAAATGTTCCTTTAAAAGTAGAGCACAGTGGAACACCACCATGTCGTTACTGAGAGAGACTACAGTTCTGCAAGCTTCTTAAAAAGTAAAATGTAACTGAGCAATACCAGCTGGTAGAAGGTAACTCTTGGGCCACCATCAGCAGCGATGAACCACCAGGCAGCAGCACCCACTGTAGCAGCTCCAACGTAACCTTGAGGGGGGAAAAATGCGGTTGTCTATATTACAATGCGAGACAAGGCCTCATGCACCTCCCTTGAGCATCCCCCTCCACCACCGCTTAAGCACGCTGTAACATGCCATGCAACCGTGTTCATTTTCTTCAAGAAGGTGGCTCCGAAATGTTAGTTGGACAGATTTCCATTGGGATGACCTGACACCTGTAAGGAGCAGTCTTTTGTCTGTTCACACAAGCTGCCTATTGCAGTTAAGACACATGAGGAATTCAAGTGGTTAGAGCTCTGCAAATCATCTTGCAGTCCTACAGGCACAGCTGTGCCTGTTACCTACAAGAATAGAGCAAAGCAACAAGAACAGTGTGAACAAAGGAGGTGTGCATAACTCATGGTGACTACTGCAGACAAGAGATGCCAAATGAAAGCACAAATCTTGGACTTCAGGGGCTAGAAGGAGTACACTTGGGGACCCCAGTCCAGAACCAAAGCAGCGAACACACCACCAGACCTGCAACTTCCAAACAGGTTTATGGAAGACGTTCTATATGGACATTTTTAAATTTAAAAATAAAAGCCAGTATTACTCACATCCAATAGCCAGGTAACGGAAGAAGAGCCACCCACTGATCAGCGGCTCTTTAGGATTGCGGGGTGGCTTATTCATAATGTCTAGATCAGGAGGGTTAAAGCCCAGAGCTGTGGCAGGGAGACCATCTGTTACAAGGTTTACCCACAACAGTTGGACAGGAATTAAAGCTTCGGGAAAACCCAGAGCAGCAGTCAAGAAGATACTAGAAGAACACACATAAATACAAGGTTACTCACAGGTATGTTAGAACAAAGTAATTTTACAACAAACTCAAGTAGTAGATTCACAATTAACACGTTCTGGAGACAGCCTTTTACACGTAGCCGCTACCTCTAATAAATCTGCTCTGTTCAGTTACCAGCACGCCAGAGCAAAACGTTCAGATGAAGTCACTTCCTCAACTTACCAGACAACTTCGCCAACATTGGAGGAGATCAGGTAACGGATGAACTGTTTCATGTTGTTGTAGATTGCCCGCCCTTCCTCCACTGCAGCTACTATGGTTGAGAAGTTGTCATCAGCTAACACCATCTCAGATGCCGTTTTAGCCACTGCAGTACCTGACCCCATAGCAATCCCAATTTCTGCCTTCTTCAGGGCAGGAGCATCATTGACGCCATCCCCAGTCTAAAACACAAAGTGCAAACAGAACAGTACATGTGGGCACTTGCATATCTTTGGAGGATCTAATGGGTAAGGAGATGCAGATGGGTGATGGTGCTTTCAAGCAGTGGTGCTCGGCCTCTTTAGCCTGGAGGCACCCTCCATGGAGTGGCACCCTGTTAAAAAAACTACTGTACTTGCAGAGAGGTTGAGAAGGAGAAGCTAGCAGGGAAGAGCCTGCACTTACTCTCCTCACCAGAGTCTGCCCTTATCCTGCTCATCTCCTCTCTCCCTTCAAAGGCTGTCAGGACACCCTAGGGTGCTGTGGCACCTTGGCCGAGAATCACTGCTTTAAGATGAATAAAGGATAGCGAGCTTAAACCCAAGTGGCAGAATCCGAAGAGGGGAATGACAGGATTGGAGAGCCAGGTAAGAAAGGGGACCTCTGCAGCTACGGAGCCAAGGACGTGCTTCCAAAGCTGCTATTTTGGCTACAATCGGGAATCAAGAGGTGTACTACAGTGGGCACAATCGACTTAGCTGACCGCCCACTGCTCAACTGCCAGTAATTCGGTTCAAAAAGAATCCATTTCTCCTTGCCTAACACGCCAGTCTCAGGTCAGCTCTGAGGCTGCGCACTAGCACAGAACGCCTGCTGGGCTGAACAAAAAATGCCTGCTTTGTTGTACGGGCTGAGGGGGATGATGCACAACGTGCTTGAAGGAACAAACACATTCTAAGCGTCTACATTTTGGAAACGTTAGGAAACAAGGCTGAACTGCATGGAAACAATAAAATAATTCTTACAATTAACTTGCTAAAGAACAATGCACTTTGCAGTACTTTAAGTGGAAACACTGGAAATGGAAACAACGATTAACAAAAGCATTGCTAGTTGGGCAAAAACTGATTCTCACTTGTCAGGGAAGACAAGTTTTCCGAGCCAGTGGTAGAGAGTTTCTCTCGTCCTGTGAAGGGCCTTCTTATGCAAAAAGGGAGTTAAATCAACAATTTGCCAAACTATTTGCATTAGTTTGACTAAACAATTTGTTCTCAATAGTGACATTTCTTTTACAAGACGCACACACTTCTAATTACTTACCATAGCCGTAATCTCATCGAAAGACTGAAGGAACTCAACAATCTTAGACTTATGGGAAGGCTCTACGCGGGCAAAGCAACGAGCATGTAGGCAAGCATCTCGCTGGGCAGCTGGGGAAAGTTCATCAAACTCACGTCCAGTAAAGGCTTTTGAAGAAACATCTTCATCCTCCGCAAATATACCAATGCGACGACAGATGGCTACTGCTGTGCCCTTGTTGTCCCCAGTAATCATAATAACTCGAATACCAGCTTGCTTGCACAACTTTATAGATGAAGCGACTTCAATTCTGGGGGGATCCAGCATCCCCACACAGCCAACGAAGGTCAGGTTGGTCTGAAACAGGAAAGCATGGAGTTTTAGTAGGAAAATTAACATTCACAAACATTTCTTTGCTAGGCTAATAAATACTGTTTTCATGGCATGCCAAAGCATCTCAAAAATCATTAGTTTCAATTCAGGATTTTCCACTGCTCCTGGGCCATGTCTATTTCACCAGCTGCATTGGCCACGGGGGAAGGGAGGCAAGCCGGGATTTCTTAGGGCGATGGTCTTTTCACTGGGCTAACTGTATAGTTGGGATAGAATTGGACAAGTTTTCAAACACAACATAGGACCTGATCATCAGCATCTCGCATTTGAAAGCTCGTCTAAACTCTATGGCAGCTATACAGCTGGTCCAGTGAAAAGCCATCACTCTAAGAAATCTTTGGCCCTTGCATCATTTCTGGACCATCATGGCTACACCACTCTTAGACTACCAGAAAAACCCCACCTAACTCAACGAGTCGCCAGATCTCAGCCAGAAGAAAGTGTTGAAAGGGGAGACAGAAGCACTAACCTCATAACTAATAAAGTTTGCAGACTCCTCAAGATTCATTTCTTCCTTCCTTGGTGGATTGTCATGCGTTGCCAGAGCCAAGCAACGCAGGGTGTCTCTGCCCGTACCCCACTCTCGAATGACAGACATTATCTTCTGCTTAATTCCCGACGTTAGGGGCAGCTTTGTGCTTCCAACACGAATGTGTGTACACCTATCGATTACACCTTCAGGAGCACCCTACAAAAGCAAAGCAAGCCAGCACAGTTACTAGTCGGAGCTGCCCATCTCTAGGAGAGAGCGCACTAGATTCTCATTCATTCCAACAGTTCAACGACAGCTGATGTGGGCACAAGTTTAAATCATGCAGCTTCCACAGCCATTTCAGAGCAGCACTTCTAGCGAGCCGAGCTTACCTTAACAAACATCTTGCTCATCGATGTCCGGCTTGGTTTGTTTGGGGTACAGTACACAGACATAGACTTTCTGTCTCTTGAGAACTCCAGAGTGAAGTCTTTCTTCATGAGCTGCTTTATGACCTGTGCAAGGGACACAAGCAGTAACACTGCGTTTAGATTACAACAAACAGAACTGGGAACAAGCTTTGTTTGCAGTAGCCTAGCTGAAAGCACTGACCGAGTTGCAAGCATTTGCACGTTCAATTCTGGAAAGGCCTTTCAAATCTGTGTCAAATACATTCATCTTCTCCACCAGGCAGGACAGTGCAGTCTCCGTAGCTTCTCCAACCTTTTCATATACCCCTTTAGCCTTCAAATAAACAAAGAAGGAGTTGTTGTAAAAATACATACATTTATATTAAAAAAAACACTACTTTTGGCAGGTCACCACAGTGAGATTTCCAGTGACAAAGGGAAACAATGCTCAGCAAATATTGTTGAACCTGATGGTAAAAATCAGGAAAAACTTTTTTAAAGGCACCTAAGTGTCACTCGCCAAAATGTCTCGTTTCAAGACTGGTTTTCTAGCATTTCACTTATTTACATCCCCAGTGCTAGATCCTGAACAGTGCAAGTAGCTGCTTTAAAAACCTAGGATCTCAGGCAGGCAAGGCAAGGCTAGTGGCAGCGCCCTCGCACAATGAAGTGGAAGACAGGCCTCAGATTTAGGTTCATCTCACTCTTTACACTCACACTGCTCAACACTGTTCTGCCAGAAAAGCGTGGCATTAACCAGTTCAAGGGATTAAATGTTCTCCCTTCACCACAAGAGAAGTGGAGTGACTGCAATATTGTGATATGGCACTCGGGACTGGGGTCTTGCACTGAAATGAGGAGGCCAGGCCTGCCACGTCTGAGGAAGACACAAAATGAGGCCAAAGAACAAAGACTGAACTTCATTCTGGTTTCCCTCTGTATCAGAGTCACATACTTACTTCATTGTAATCCAAAGAAGAATCGTTACAAAGTGCACAGATGGTTGCTAGTTCTACAAGGCCATCAAACTGACTACATTTCACGAGTTTGTCGTCTCTGTGCCTGTCGGAAAAAAGGAACGGAAGCACAAGGTTACTAAGTCGCATCGCAATTCAATGCTCTTGCATTTCACTCCTTCCTCCCTTGGTCACTGCCTTTACATATCGAACAGTATAAACACGGTTTAGTCGGTGCTCAGCACGGAGTCTAACGTGAGGCCCTACAACAACTGTGGGACACCTACTCCAGATTTCCACACAGTCTGTCCTGAAGGGACAAGCTTCATTTAAAGCTATGGCGATTTTAAACAAATACTGAAAAATTGTGCCTGGGTTTTATTTTATTCTTTTTCCACAAAGGAGTCAAGCTTAGGGTCTATTTCTTCATTCCTTGCAGTGACAATTTTCAGGTTCAGTGGGTCTCGTTTCTTTCATTTCTTCCCCCCTCCCCACCATTGTTAGAAAATATTTAGGCTTTAAAATAGTCTACATTTTTTAGTACCAAAAAAGACGCATTCCTTTTGCTCAAGACAAAGATGAGAACAGTTCAGAAACAGGAGTGCCGATAAAGGAAGGTGTTGATTATTGCTGAAAATAAACCTGGGAAGAATTCCTGGAAGCACTAGGTCTGAGGAAGAAGTGACTTTGTAGGTAAGCAAAAGAAAGGGGATATTTTAAATTCTGGGATAAAAAGTAAGAGCCTAGTTAAATGATTTGTGAAAGGTGATATGGGTGGGTCATAGCTCCGAGGGGAATAAAACACTTCCCCCAATTCCCAGCGCAGTCACAGCCTTAATCATAAAGCTAATTAGCCTCTGATTCCACTTTCCTTTCTAGGCCTCTTGCTCTAAAGAGGGAGTAAAGGAGAAAATAAAAGCAGTGGCAGAGCCTGAAGGACCTAGAAAGGGCCATGAGCTTGAGTTTGATGCAGGAGAAAACAGAAAACCAACGAGAAGGCCCAGGCAACAGAAGAAAGCAGCTGCGACGCTGCAGTGTGAAAAACTAAGAATTTAACATCCTTGGTCTTGCTGCATATCTTGTTTATATATCCCTCCCTATATATGGACTAGGCCAATCTGTGGGCACTAAACTGAGACCCTTAAAAAGCCTGTTTAATATGTAGTGTGCATGATCCAGTTAAAAACACGAGTGCAGGTGAGCACTCTGTTTTCCACTGGAGGGGAAAGTCAAACTCTCTTCCACAGTAATCTACCTCTGATTGTGAACATTTAGCACTCCCTTGAGATGGGCGTGGAATGGTCTGTTGCACTGTGACAACATGCTATCTTGTGAACGCAACCGTTGCACATCAGAATTGCATTTTTCACAATCACAACTAATCACAGTAATGCACCTTCTGGCATACCTCTAGAGTAGGAAGGGAGAATTACTGAGACATTATGGCAGTGGCTGCCGAGTATTTTTTTTATAAGCTAAGGAATACTGGGGACCTCCTCCACTGGCAGTGTTAATAAACCGTAACTCTCCACCAGCACAGCCATTCTTCCCTTGTGGGCTTGCCTTGAAAAATAAGGCCATTTCTATCCAGCAAGTCCTGAGGTAGGCACACAGCAAGCGCCAGCATCATTCTGCTCTACTGCAAACTCTACACGCTTTGGAACCTCCTGGGTTTTTTTGCTCTCCTAATACAAAGTATTTTATCCTTTAGCTAACTTCCTGGTGGTGAAGGCAAGGTAACATTGTAACGAGTGGAGCGCAGTGCCCACCTCCATGCTTTACATAAAACAATAAACACCCTGACATCTCCCCCCATTTTCTGACAGTCATCGACTTATCCCCAGCCGATCTGCACGAAGCAGCATCCCCGAGGGCTAATGCAGCCACTGCGTGCCCCTTGCCACGACCAGCTCCCCGTGGGGTTCCAGACTCCCCTTGTGGGCAGTGGCTCCCACCCCCACGGGCCAGGCGACTGCTCTCAAGGACATATACCTGGCACCCCACACCCCTCCCTGCAGCTAGGCACATTTGAACAGACATATTAAGAAACTCCATTCAAGTACATGACAAATCCTCTACGTACAGGAAACTGCCACAAAGATCTGATGGCCTAAGCTTATCTGCTGAAGCAGAAATTCAAAGTCTAGTTTGCAGATAACTTTGGAAGGACAGATCGATTTGGGGAATTTAAGACTCCTCAATGTTGAGAAGACTACAGTCCCAACTGCTGTGAAAATTAACACATATTTACTACTGATACTGGTAGGACATGCATAACTTTTTGGAGATATGCCAGAAATCTCACAAGATCTTTGAGGAAAAGTATTAAAAAAAAATGTAGCAGAATGTATATTTCAACTCTTTAGCCAAGTTTTGTACCTAAGCCTTCATAAGCATCTCAACTGCTAAAAAACCCCAAACCAGTTACTGAAGACTTTTGTGCAGCTTCTTTTGCTCAGTTGTTCTCCAATGACAGGAATTCTTTCCCCAGAATCGAATTCTGGCATTCCCAAAGCATCAGGGATGAAAACATCTCCCAACCCTACACCTTAATCTTATGCTTGTTAATTAACATTGGCAGTGAACCTGTCAAGTCTCCCACACTTTTTCAAAGCCAGAGGCTTCGAGTGTACACATTCAGATTAAGCACACATCAAAAAGCTGTAGAAAATACCAGACAAAGGATCCGAACGCTGAACTGCTGACCCAACTACAGGTACTAGAGGTGCTGATCACGTGCTGTTGTTTGAACAGGTTCATTCCAGAACCTGTGCAACTTGGAAGATTCACAGCAAGGGCTGTAAACAGACAGCGAGTGGCTTGCTTACCAAAATCCCGAGGAGCGGGGTCAACATTCACTTCTTCAGACCTAGAATTCAGCTCTCATACAGGATGGATTTCAGAGTGAAATATTTTAGTGATTTAATAAACTAAAACCTAGAAGACTTCCACAAAGGAAGACTCTTTGGATGACTATGTCCAAGATTTCATCAACTCTGTGTTCTGAGGATGCTTCATGACATTTTGGTTTTCTAGGATTTCAATTTACCATTTGATTTAAATGTTTCAAAACATACAGTTCTAGGCCTAAATACTTTTCTTGAGCCTTAGGTTTATATGCATACTTCGGCTGGCCGGGAACCCTTTTTACATTAAAAACATCAGGCATCGCCATATAGTCTGAGGTCATCTGTGGTTTGTCCAGAGGCATTTTGCATGAATAGAAAGTACTTACACTTCTCCCATGGGCGCATACGTTGAACCAGTAATAGTGAATTCATTCAGTGTACAGCTGTCTCCTTCTACTCTATCCAGCACAAACATCTGTAACAAAAGTTCACAAAAATAAAATTGTTATGGACTGCACACTCACACTTAAATCAGGGGCAACTGTGATATTAGGCATATACACAAAGACATTTAGATGAAAGGAGAAATGATCAGAGCGTTCGGAGAGCAGGGCCTTCTCACGCCGCAGCTGCTCCAGGGCAACCTGCCCACTCTTCCCTCACCGCAAGTTAAACTCAGCCCTATTTCAGTCAAACTAAATGGCCCAAGTCCCCAGCCCACTTCAACAGTTTGCTAGCCTGTGTACCCCTCAATATTCAAAAGGGTAAAAACAGAAATGAAGTGAAACACTTTCACTGTATTCTGCTCACAGGTGCAATCCAGGATAAAACCACCCTGCAACCGTCAACTGGAGGAACACAGGGAAAAAAACCTCTCACAACTGTGCCCGTTTTACATTTTATCCTGAAAACCTGTACTGAACAAAGATACCAATATTTCGGGGTAAAAGTCCTGGAGCTACACTTGGTTCAGCACACTATGCAGAAGATACATCTCAAACGGAATGGGGCAAAGACTTCTTGAAAAGCTGAGCAAAGCCACATGTAGCTGCATCACTTGCATGTGCTAGGATGCATTTGCCACTTTAAAATTTCCTGTGAAGACTACCTATGTTATCCAATTTATTTGACACCGCTGACAGAGCAAACTGCGCTACACAGGATCCAGAACACTTAACCTTCTAAATACAAGGACACCTAATATTGCATTCCCAAAAAAGTTTTATAAACGAATCTGAAAGCTCTTGAATGGGAAGTTAACAAGGAAGCTTTCTGCTTTTTGGCATCTGAGTGATGAAAGACTCCCTGCAAAGAGCAGGGCAGTTATGCAATCCCACTGCAAGTAACCACTTCCAGAATACTGATGAGCAGCTGCTTTGTCTCTCTTCGGTATAAATACTATAATACTCAACTGTGGCAGAATAGCAAGCAAGACATCTGCAAACACCAATTCAAAAAGGGAAGAAAAATCTGCCATTAATCATAGAAGTAACAAAACACGTCATGCTCCGAGTTGTAAGCTTTTCCAAAAAATGGATCCAAGTCTTGAACGTGGCTCTGCGACTCAGGATAACTCTGAAGTGATACAGTACAGCTGCTCTGCCGCTGTAATATCTGCCCATGCAGAAGGACCTGAATTAACACAAAATGCTAAATCCCTCCTCAGACTTCCAAGCACACACAGGCATGAAGGACTAGCAACAGACCATGCTGCCCATTAACCAGACCCCAATTCCATGCCACAGTTATTCAACGGAAGCAGTTTGATTTTTGAGTAACCCAAATCATTTGCTTTACTCAACTGCAGGACAAGCATCAAAAGGTGACGTTGCCACCAACAGAACGTGCTGAAAGTGCTGCAGCAGTCTCTAATCCGAGAGCATACAGCTGGGAAGGTGGCACAAACGCAAGGGAGGTTCAGCTTTCTGCAGAGTCTGACGCTGGGCCCACCAGAGTCCTGCCTACGCAGTACCTTCCACCCTTCCTCTCTCTGGCAGGAGCTGCAAGTCCCATCTCTGACAGCCAGCCAGCCAGCAAGGCAATTTGATGAATTACAGAGGAGAGAGAAAAAAAGTGAAGATGGCTGAAAGAGGCGGGTTGGGGGCAGTTACGTGCACATGAACGTTGCTGCTATTCAGCTAGCGCTCCATTTCGGATCTAGATGCATGACTGGGCAATCAAGAGTCAGTACCAGGGCTGGGAGCAATTGCCGTCCCTAGTAGAACAAGTCAAAAAAACAGTCATCATACATGGTACAGTAAGAAATGGTAGCATTCTCCAGCTCCACAAACATTTCACAAGATTTGAGGGACATGGCAAGAGGACCTAGGAAACCTTCCATGTGGAACATCCTCTGTTCTACCCTTCCGGACCTGTGGACTGGTTGTACCCAGGGAAATGACTGTGCAATTCAACTGTGGCATATAGGCAGTTAATGGGAAGAACTTCCACATGCAAAGCCCCCACTTCAAGTGTGCATACAACTATTTTTAGCTATTACCAAATAAGGGAAAGATGAGAGTATTAAATATAAAAAGCAAGATGGAAATTGAATGGAAAGTCAAATTGTAGTGCAGCAAATAAAACAACATGCTGATGAAACAAGGACAAGAATGACCTCATTCCCAAACACTCTAACATGAGAGGATACCGAGTACCAGAGAACCTGTGGAGAAAAAGCAGCAGAGAGGAAATGAAGCGTTTCACCAGACATACCCTGCAAACTGACATCTGGTTGGTTGTCAGAGTACCCGTCTTGTCAGAGCAGATAACAGAGGTGCACCCCAGGGTTTCCACCGACGGCAGACTTCTAACAATAGCGTTCTTCTTGGCCATCCTGCGGGTTCCCAGAGCCAAACAGGTGGTAATGACGGCAGGCAGGCCTTCGGGAATAGCAGCAACAGCCAGAGCCACAGCAATTTTGAAGTAGTAGATGGCTCCTCGAATCCAGGAACCACCATGGACTGGATCGTTGAAGTGCCCAATGTTGATTATCCAAACAGCAATACAGATGAGCGAGATGACCTTGGAGAGCTGCTCGCCGAACTCATCTAATTTCTGTTGCAGTGGCGTTCTCTCTTGCTCTGTAGCCACCATCTCATCACGGATTTTGCCAATTTCAGTATTTACTCCTGTGGCAACAACCACTCCCATAGCTTTCCCAGCAGCTATGTTGGTACCCTGAAGAGGCGAAAGGCAGAAGGCTTCCTAAATCATCTGTAATTCTACTGAAGAAGCTGACTTCTTACAAAACAGACTCGAGAGTCGGCTTGTATCATCTGCTCTTAGTTTGGCTAAATTTAAGAGGTAAAGATCATTCAATTCACACATTTTACTTATCGGTTCCTGATAAATTATCCTGGATTCTAGTTGGACAGCAATGGGTCTGGATTTAAATGCTGCAATAAATACAGTTATTCAAACAGGGCGCCACAATTCACCAGGGCAATGGAGGGGTGTGCCAGCACCCTAAAAATGGTGAGAGCCACTGATGTAAATCGACTGCACTCTTTACACTGGCTTCATTTTTTTTTTTTTAAGGTTACAAAGATTCGAAACAGGAACCCCTGCACAGAAAGTGATTTTTGTTATAACACATGGAGCACATCAGTGAGTCCCAAAACTTTACAAGGGCAAAATGTCACTGCCTGAGTTTTAAATGTTATTTAATGGTTTTGAAATGCAATCCATTAAAAGCCCATACCAGCCATTTGCACCTACGTCTAGTTCAGAAAAGTACCTTCATGAACCCAGAAGTTGTTAAGGTTGAAAAAAGAAATGTAGATGAAGCTTACATCTCCCCAGTAAACTCAGAAAGTCTATTCAAATGCAGACTCTCAGTTAGAAAGTCTGAACAAATCCTTCTACGCAGTATGCCCAAATTCACCCCCCGGCTGCCTGAGCACAACTCCAGTATATTCAAGGAGCTTATGGCGGTTGCAGCTTTTACCATTCAGACAGCGAGGAAAGAACTCTTAACACGGCCAGATGCAAGTCTGCCCCCCTTTATTCACATTAAATGCCCTTCTACTCAGAATTGTAGAGAGGTAGGGCTGGAAGGTGCGGAGGTCATCTAGACCAGCCCCTGCTCGAAGCAGGATCATCCAGGTCTGAACCAGCCTAGACAAGTGCTTGTGAATAACCTGCTCGTAACTGCTTCTAAGGATAGAGAGCCCACAACCCCTCTGTGTTGTCTAGTCTAACAGGAGGCTTCCTGCAAGTATACCAACGTTATTGAGACCGACAGTCAAGCCTGGGAAAGAAACACTCAGTTATTTATTAATCCTGAAACCGTTCAGGTCGGTTTCAAAGAAGTTATCCTTCTGCATAAAACAGCAAAACAACCCGAAGATGACTTACGTTAAAGGCTCCTACTGGTTTCATTGTACTGAAGTAGGATAGTCGCTTCATATCAGTCTTGTAAGAAATAACACTAGTTTGTGGGGTGAAGTGAAGTGAAGCAGCTTCTATTTAAGAGCATGCTCACACCTGAACACCTTGTGAAAATTCTTCTAGGATGGACACACAATTGTGCAGTGAAGCACGCGCTCGGTTTCTCTAGCTTTTTTTGGTTTTAAGTAAACCCTTTCCCTAAAATGTATTAAACTAAGTTACATGGGATTCCTCCTGGTTCCTTAGCAATCTGAAGAGCTTGGTGCAGGTGGCAGTTTATGCTGGTACAGTACAAGCAAGGAGACCGCACAGCTTAGTTTTAGGACCTTGCAGAGAGAGCACTTATTTCCCACCCTGACCAAATAAAACACTTACAGAGAAAAGCATGTTCTTCTTGTCCTGGTTCACGGCACGAGGATCAGGAACAGGGTCCGTGTGCTTAATAACGGACACAGATTCACCTAAATAAAGAAGTATAGCATTACCTAGGCAAGTTTAACCTTCCTATTGGATTCAGCTTCCTACAAGCAAAGATGGTATTAAAAACAATGCACTTCAATGGAAACTGGAAATAATTTCAGCTCACAGAAAAGCAGAATGGCCTTGCAAGACGACAGATGTCCAGAATAATCTAGAATTGGAGGCAGAAGCACTGTTTTCATGACAAGACGTGAAAGCATTATGCTAGCTGACATCCCCATCATATATGAAGCAATTTCAAGTGTATCCAGGGTAATGTTGCCCTGATTTGTAATACACCAAGAACAAGGAGGAGATACCAAGACATTTTTGGCTTTCAAAATGCAATGAAGAAACTCAAAATAATTTGGGAAAACACATTTTCTTGTAGCAGCAGATGTTTTAACCTTTTTTAAAGCCTAGAGGCTGGAAAAGTAAACAGCCACAGTTGTTCTTGTTGCTACTTTGTCCCAGCACACAAGTCTGACATTTTCCTTAGCATTTGATTGCATACAGGTAGGTGCCTTAGTTGAAAAAAAAGTTTTGATTTTTATAACAGCCTGAATGTGTAAGACAAGTTTAGGATCTCTTGCTTCAAGTTTAAAACTCTGCTACTTAAGTGCTTGAGAATCATTTACTGTCCATCTGACGTTTGAAGGAGACTTTCACTGTTCCTAGCCTGTTGCTATGAGGGAAATAGCTGATCAGCAATTAAAGAGGCATTTATTAGACTGCTCTCTTCACAGATGTTGAAAGACTTCCCTTGATCAACTGTGGGACTGCACTGGCTGCAGATTGCCTAAGATCAGGCCTGGGATATGATGTAAGCTTGTTATGCAAAAATGGACCTGACCAAGGCTACTGCTCACAATGCAGCAACATCCTTCCCATGCTCTGCAAAGTCTCTAGCAAGGAAGTCCTAGGTTCATCTTCATCTTTTGATCTTTTTTTTTAAAGTAATGTAAATGTCATTTATAAAAATATAAATCTCACAGCTTGCGACTTTATTCTGTGAGAGAAATGTGCACACGCTGGCACCCCCTGGCAGCTGACACCAACAGCATGCTTGCTGGATTTCTGGCTTCTCCTTTACTTTCAGCTCTTACTCAGAAATTCTGCTACATTCTTCATTTTTGCCAGTCTGGGAAATGCTCAAAGCAGAGCTCACATGCAGCAGAGGCCATTTACAGCAAGTTCCATCAACGCAAGAGTGTGCGTGAGGATATCATAAGGACACAGGCCCTGTATTTAGTCATAAGGGAAGCGTCTTCACAGTTAAATAGTGCCACGCAGAGATAACCAAGTTAGCTCCGAATGAGCCATGTAGCCTTGCTAGCATAATGCTCTGTGCAGGGAAATAGAGCCCGCTTCGCAACAGGGCTAGATTGCACTCCACGTTTCTTCTGCTTCTACGTACAGTGGAGATTCAGTTCAGTATCACCTACAGTCTACTTCTTCCTATACGCTTTAAAGAAGATCAAATTCACCAACTAAAATAGAGCCTAAATCTGCTGTATTCTGCAATATTATTTGGTATCCTTTCATACTAGTATAGACTGTACTAATGGAGACACTTTATAACACTGTTCATCGCCTGACTAAAAACTATAGATGGCAGATCATATTAATGGAATATCTCCTCATGAGAAAAAGGTCTCTAGTCCTGTTTCTCACATTCTTTTTGCATAAAAAGAGGGGAAGTAAGTCGGTTTCATTCTTGTTTCATCTCCCATTCCTCCCCCCCTTAATTAAAGTTCACCTTATGAATATATCCTTTATAGGAGGTGGACACACTGCTGCTCCACACCAAATCAACCAAGCGCGCCAGGTTCTTGCTTACTATTCTGATATGGACGTCTACGATTGCAAGATAGTCGAGAATAGTTCCCAAAAATGAATCAGGAATGTAACTGGACTGCAATATGAATCAAAAGCCTTACGGTCAAATTTGACCGATAATGAATGCACTCTTTGCTCAGTGCCATGAGAACTCAGATATCTAACAAAAGCATACATACATAAAGCAAGTTATTCATTGCTCTGGAATCAGCATGTCTCAATTTGAACCAGCTTTCAAACAACACAGGTTAGTTCATTTTAAGAGACCATGAAAGAGAGTGATCCACCCGGCTCATTGTAAAATTGCTGGCTCTGTCAACATTTGGCTTTATCACCCAATTTCAGTTCTCCCTGCATTCTCCCTCAAAGTAATTATGGAAATAAATCTAGTGAAAAAAGTCACCCGAATTTCAGACACCAGGTTAGCATTAGCATCATGGTAACTCTGATTAATGCACACAGGACACTTTGAAGACATTAAGCATTAGACAAGGTGGGGGTTTTTTGTATTCGTTACCTCCAAAACTGAGCAATGCTAAAGAGCTAAACAGATCTTGTTCACAAGTCTGGGTATTTACCTGGAAAATGAAATCACAACCTCTTCTCTCCTGGAGGTATTTCTTACCGTATTTACTCAAATGTAAGGTGAGTTTGAATACAGGATGACCCCCAACAATTAGAGCCTATATATGGAAAATGTATACATTTGTTGCAGTTTTCCAGGTATAGGCTGCAAGCACTGGAGGGTTGTCTTGAATGCCCACCCCGCTGCTACAACAGGGAAAGCAGTGGCTGGGGGGTGGCCCCCTTGCCCTCTGCCCCACCCGTTCCTTCCCCCTGCAGCCTTCCTGCACCCCACACCCCAGTCTGTCTCTTCACTGCCCGATCCCCAAATCCCCAGGCTCTGCCTTCTCCCCCCAACCTTCTGGTCAGGCTGCTCCATCCCAGTGTCTCAGAGCACAGCAGGAAGCAGCTCAGCCCTCCCCGGCCATGCATCAGTAGCAGCACCACTGATCAGCACTTTCCACGTGCGCCCTGCCTGGGAGAGACCCCAGTCCAAACAGACCTGCACCTGACAGTAAAAGGAGGAGAAGGGGCAGAAGCTGCAGCACAGGAGCAGAAGTCAGGGCAGGAAGCTGCCGTGGGTCCACGTCTGGCCCTGACCTGGGCTCAGGGCCAGACTCAAAGCTGCAGCAACTGCTGCACCCCCCTCCACTTCATGTGAGCACAAGACAAAGGGCTCCCCCCTGCCCCCCCGCTGACTGGGGGGAGCCTTGCCTTACATTTGAGTAAAGAGAGTACTTTAAAGTCAAGCCACTAAGAACTTTCACCTACTTGAAAGCAAATTTAGGAAGAATAAGACTAAGCCTGCTTTGTATTCCTCATTAGTACACATAGATGACATGTACTTCTTCAGAAGATCAGTCTCTCCCATGGAGGATACACTGCCATGGTAGTTAGTGAATTTTCTAGTTTAAAAAAGGAGTCTCAGGAGGCAGAGTGTAATATGTGAATTCCAGACCTACATTAAAGGCAGATTACAGCCTTCCTATACAGTTTGCTTTCCTATCACACACTTAGAGAATAAATACATCTTTAGAAGACAGTGTTTGGAGTGAACATCAAAAGTTTTTAAAGAAGAACTAGTTTCTATAGATGCAGCTTTCAGCGTTTTTCAAGTTTACCACTCTTCTCTTTCAATTTTCAAGGCTGAGAGCTTAACGTAGAGGTCCTGGCTCAGGAGATTTTGACTGTGTGTGAAATCTGGAGACTTCTCATTACAGTGCCATTTAATTAAGGCGACTCCCTCCTGGTCAGGGTGAAATTCACCGGCTGTTTGGTTGCTCTACTAAATTAGATACCCAGAGGGAAGGAGTGTTACCATCCATATTTTACTCAAATAGTAAAATGCTCTTCATCTTACTGAGAAGTTCGTATCAGGGTCTCTTGACAAAACTGACCGAGACGCTCCACTGAGCCCAGGTTCCATTCC
Organism: Caiman crocodilus; assembly: GCA_030014935.1. Classification (NCBI taxonomy): domain Eukaryota; kingdom Metazoa; phylum Chordata; order Crocodylia; family Alligatoridae; genus Caiman; species Caiman crocodilus. The sequence continues at coordinate 25,143,930 of JAGPOW010001167.1, read as the reverse complement.
TACTGCCCCGGCATTCAAGGGCTGAAAAGCTGCTCCTTCCCTAAAGCAACAAGGGCAACTCCCCCTGCCCTGAAGCAAAGGGCTCCGTCGTTGTCACAACAACGACAATTAGACCAGAAACCAGCTGACGGCATCTTCAGAACTTGGGTTGCCTGACTTTGTTTTTCTGCGGTTGATTTTATGATAGCGAACATATAATAAACCATGTTCACAAAGTAAGACCTAGAACAGGTCTATGTATTTTTAAACTCCCAATTTGTTAGATTTGCTTCTATAGGAGAGGTAAAGTGATACCTCCTGACACACGCTCTGTCTAAGTGCATCAATGATGCCCGCATCGTACAGTGAACTTCATTTTGTGTGATTTACCAAGAGATACGAGGTCTGGGCAATATGCCAAACATACTAGCTGTTCAAACCCATTAGGCTTGGTAAACTGGATTAGTAATTCATAATGTAATCCAGTATTCCATATTTTTATAAATAAGTGTGTCACAAACCAATATACCAATTATGGTGTCCTTGGATACAGTTTCATTTTACATAAGAACATGATTCATTGATCCAAATAAACCATCAGAAGCACCATGAAGGAAGAAAGCTGCCTAGTCCCCGCTCCTCAAAAAACCCTAGCCCAAAACAACAACAAGAAGCTTGTCTACAAGTATTTAGGAACAAATGCTCATCCAGCTGCAAGATCATATTGTTCAATAAAATAATTAGCATCAGTAGTGATTTATTTAACAAGCACAGCATGTTACTAATTGCTCATCATGCAACTAGTGAGTAAAAGTGATTTCCAAGCAAACTGCATATATAAACTCACGTGACGAAAAGATTTCTACCTGTGAGAATTGACTGGTCTACTCTTAGAGTTGTAGATTTGATAGAAGTAATCCTTATATCAGCAGGAACTTTGTCGCCAACTATGATTCAAAAAGAAAGAGAAATTTAGCTATTGAGATCGATAAGCAAACTTTTCAGGTGACAGATACGTTATACACTCTTCCTCCAAGTAGTGCTGCCAGCTTCAGGTTTTGTAGATTGCAGCATCCTTTAAAACCGTTTCCGTCAACTCCAAATTGTTATGCAGCCTTGTATAGCACAGAAAAAGTCTGCTGGGTATTTTATGCTTCCACACCACCACTTCTCAAAACACTGTTCCATAGTAGGAGACACAACACCTTATAATAGACGTTCACTATTATATCTGGGCAGAAATTAAAATAATTTGAAAGTCCTTTCTGTTCGCTGCATGGAACTAATTTTCAACAATGTAATTAGAGGTAGAGCAGTGAGTTAATAGGACGCCTCTGAAACATGGAGGAAAACTAAATATAGCCAGACGGTTTCTAGCATTTTTAATCCCAGGTGTAATTAGATCCTTCTTCTACTTCTTTTCACCCAGCCACTCCCAGTTTTCAAGTCAGACAGCAGTATGGAGCTGTGGGTTTTATAACCATCCACCTTTGTGACTAATCCTCAAAAATGTCTGTGTGCTGAAACTTGTTAGTCTGACTCACATTTCTGTAGATACCTCTATAGCCATGCTCCTCATTTAACCTTTTGGAATTAACAGGCATTACCATTAAGAATTCTTTATGGGCTTTAAAAAATGCCAAGTCCCCAAGTGTCTGTGTGAATGCCCGTTTTTATGGTTGTGAAATAATGCACACAAGTCACTCAGGATAGAAAAGCCAAATACTCCGATCACCAACCAGTTAATAAGGACTCCTCTTGTCAGTGGATGGGACTTATTACAACGGTCTCTCTAATGCGTCCCTGCAGGAAAATTAGCGGGAGATGCAATTCCTGTAGGAACTGCTTATGCAACTAGCAGCAATAGTACACGTCGAAGAGAAAGAGGCTGGAAGGAAGCTAGCAACAGGGTTACAACCTTACGCAAACACCCATCCCTGTTCACAAGCCTGAAAACCACGAAGGAGAATTAAACAAATACAGTTATATTCACTTTTTATAAGGTCACCCGAAACATCTCTGCAGTATCGTCCAAGACTTCCCACAGGACTGAAAAAATGTGATGGCAGTAGTAGGAACACAGAGCAGAATTGCATTAAAATTTAACCTAAAAAATTACACTTATGGATATGAAAGAGGCAAATAAACAGTTCTTTTTATTTCCTTTTTGTACCATTATTGCATATGAAAACTAATCCAAGCTACAGTGCCCTTGAGCAGCAAGAGAAAATAGCATTAGACAAACAATGACCTAGGCCAAAAATGGGAAAACTATTTGAATATGCTCCTCTGATGTCGTGAGGAGGTTTATATGCAGACATGTGACAGCAGCTGGCTTCCAGCTATCACAATCCACAGGACAGCAGGCTAATACCTCGGTGCAATGTGGTCCAGGGCCTGTCAATCTGGACACGGACATTGTTGCTTTACTTCCAACAGCTGAGCATCTACTCAAATGCACCACATCTCAAATGCACCATTACATTTGACAAATCTATGTTAAAGGGACAGATCTCTTTACCAGGAACTTTTTATAGCTCCATGTAGACAGAAAGCCTTTGTGAAGTCACACAGCACAATAGAGGGGGGAGGGGTGGAAAATACTGCTCCTGACATTTACCTTCATTAGAACAGGAGGTTTAGGAAAGAATGCGTAAACATCCTAAAACTTGCAGGTCTTCAGAGCTTTTCATCACAACTGGGCAAGTGATTCAGTCTAAAATCAGGATGGCGCTCCTCTAGTGGATTACTGCAACAAATGAGCAGCTGGTCCAGATACAGGCACTTTCAACCACTCCCAGTTGTTCAAGCAAACAAACTACGACCCAGTGAACACTTCATTGTTCTGCGACTTGCCAGCCTGCCCAGACAAACAAAACTTAAAACGGGCATTGCATACCTACGCACCGAGGTTGCAGGAATGCCCGAGTACAATACGTGATCCCATGTTCCAGTAATGGTTGGAAAACGCTCATTTCCTCCTCTCCCTCCAACCCCTTCCCCAGCTTAACTCATTTTTTTTGTCTTCCTTTAGATCAGCCCTTTCACAAGACTCTGCAAGGAAGCAAAGGTTACCAGACTGGTGTTCGTTACACAGCATTTACGTCGCTCTTGGCCAAGTCCAAGATCTGCGCAGTTATTAATTCTCAAAATGCTCCATTGAACTGGCCAGTAAATATTATCCCAGCTTGCAGACAGCAAGCAAACGTGGGAGAGAGCAGGTTGACTTGTCCCGGGCCAGGATCCATAAGCAGGAGGTAGAATGAGATTTCTACCCCCAATTCCATCCCTCTGCCTTCGCGCATTCACATCCACGTGCACCCTGTAACCCCAGGAAGCACTCCAAAGGGTAGGAAGTAGGAGTCAGACCTTTCTGCATATTCAGATAGGACAGGGACAGGCAATTATTTTGGACGGAGGGCTGCTTACTGAGTTTTGGCAAGCCATCAAGGGTCACATGACAGGCAGCCAGGGGCAAATAAATATTCCATTTTCTATATTTTTTAGGGGGCCCACGGGCTAGATATAATGACCTGGCAGGCTGCATCTGACCTGGGCTGCATTTCTCCCACCCGGAGGCAGGACCATCTCAAAGCACAACATTCATTTACATTGAGTAGCGTGACATCTGGCCCCTACAAGTCCAGGGAGCGATTTAAGCACGTTCCAGATTTTCAGAAGGAGCCCAATGCAAAACAAACATGGTAACATTCAGTGTTTTAGGCCTTGCCTTAGCTGTTTGGGCAGTCTGGGTAGTTGAAGCACAATCAGAAGCTCCAAGTCCAGTTCAACAGCTGAACTAAAAACTGTGATAGAAATAGTCAGAAGCTTTCTAGGATTATCACCATTATGGTCACTGTTATTATTACTGGTATTAACCACCACCACTTCTAAACGGTACGGGTAAGTTCTTTCCCTTACATTGGGAAAAAACCTGAAGCCCTTAACATTTATATGGATTTATTCAACTCATTCACCTGAGTTGCAGGAATATGGGTAGAACTGGCACACTTACTCCAAGTCACACACCAGAGATGAAGCAAGCCAATAAGAACCTGAATGCTAAAATACCCGCGGCAGTTTTGTATGCTACAGTTGTCACAAAACGAGTGTCAGACAAGTTCCCTGGCTTTCTGTTTAAAAAAAAAAAAAAATCTTACTTCATTTCTTGGAAACAACTCTTAACATTTTTTTCTGCATGTCTTTTTCCCTCTTTACATAAGAGGTAAAAGTGAAATTTCACCATAAGAAGTGAAAGAGATTGGAGCAAGCAATTTCAATGCTACAGGGCATGAAAGAAAACCTGGATGGTGGCTTTAGAGAGTGCCCCAATTTGTGCTGCTACAGATGCCTCATTATTTCCATGTATGTAAGTGGCCCAGATACTACTCCCCTTCAGCAAGCAGTCCTGCCGACTTTGAAATCGGGACTGCCTCAGGGGGTCAAGAGCAGGATGCAACGCAACCGAAGGATGAAATATTTTCCGCAGCAGTTTAATAAAAATCCTAATGTGCAACAGAAAGAAACAGCTGAAATTGTACCCTTCCTCAACAAGGAGTTGCATTATTCTGAGCTTAATTTTAGCCAACGCTGTTCTGACAGGAACAGCTCTGGCACCAGGCTTAGTCTTAAAGGTATACTGAAAACAACATTTACCCAATAATCCCAGATGTGCAGAGTAAAGTACACACCTGTGATAAGAATCCAGTGCAAACTTTTAATACCCCAAACTGCAGGGTGAAGGAAAAATGGGTAATCTTCTCATGGTTTCCTTCTAATGCCAAATAATTTTTGCCCTCATTTTCAAATATAAATTGGGGGGAGGGAGCAGTTGTTCATTTTTAAGCTTACACAGTAAGCTTAAAGAGTATATTTTCCTTCTTATCTTCCTCCTTTTGCTGAGCCTACACAGACTAATTTCTGGCCTACTTCTGCCACAGCTTTTACTCATATGCTTAAAATTACGTATTACTAATAGTCCCACTTACAACGAGGGGAAGACTTGCACAGTTTCAAGTTAAACATGCACATAAACACCCACTGCTTGCGGGACCGGGGTCTTTAGCTGCAGCATCTTTGAGGCTGCCACCTCCTCTTTTTTGAGAATGCACAAACACTAACTACTTTAACTGTGAAACTGGGTAATTTGGGAAGTTAGGAAGACTGGCTGCAATTCTACCCCACCTGAATCAACCACGATTTTCCACTAATTTTGATAAGGACTGCATCAGGCCCACACTAGTTGAAGATCTGCAACATTGCTACATTAAAGGTGCAGTGTTTCAATAGGAAGAGTGGCTTTTACAACCTCAGAGGACCTGGGGCCTATTGTCTACGAGTGTCTGGGTTCCAGTCAGAAATGAAGGGGACTCAGCTGAAGGATGTGGGTAGTTCAGAACAGGGGGTGGCAACACATGGCTCAAGGAGCTGGGGACTGCCTGTGCCTCTGCCAGGGCCGGGTGAGGAGGAGCTGCACTGCGCTGGAGCCACAGTTGGGAAGCAGGGAGAAGCGACAGCAGCTGGGTCACGACAGGGCCCACCTCAGACCCAAGCCAGATTACTCTGGTCCACGACTCCAAAAGGTTGCTGGCCACTGGTCTGAAAGACAGGCGACTAGTCCTAGTCGAAGGAGAGCCGTCTTGGGAACAAGTACCTGTCCACAGAACGCAGCAGTGCACACACGGCTCCGTCCCCACCTGAGAAACAACTGTCAGAGGAGAGGGTTTCAGCCTCTCTTAACATTCAAGACTGGACTCTCCGAATATGCCAATCCTGACAATATCAGCAGCCGCAGGAGAATCGGTGGAGAAGGAACCGGGCTGAAATCACCAACTCGTTGACCATTTGGCAATTTGGCCTGCTCATCAGAAAGTGGATAATGGGCTACAGAATGCTCCATGTCTGGTTTTACTGGTATTCAGTCTAATACTGCCCCTATGACTACATCTTCATGTGCTTCCCAGGGAACCTGAGCTCTCACTATCCACAAACACTTTGACAAGGAACAGCTGGAGCAGGAACTCTATTTACAGCAAAGAATAGTATTAGTGTCTTAGGCTACAACATCAGCCAGCGTGCCATCTTTTAAATAGCCTGAACAGTTTTAAAAGCCAGTTGGTTAAGTTGCACCTGTGACGAGTTTGGAGGGAACGTAATGCGCTATCCGAATTATCGTGGGAATTCCAACCCGCATTAGAGTGACGGGGTGAGCTGGAAGGCGACAAGCAGTGTCAAGACAATGTGCTTTCACTGCACTCTAGGGCAGGCGTGCTTTAGCCAAACCACTAAACATTTTAAATTTATGTTTTAATTTGTTTACAAATGAAAACAAATTCAAGAGGCTTTGAAAACAGCCATTTAACCCCTAACAATACATAAATCAAAGTGTAGCATTCCTAACAGCATTAGAGAGCTTTCAAAAGCACACAGACACATTCAGATGTTAATGGTGTCCACTTGGCCAAACAACTCTGATCCCCAACTGCTGACTTGCCCAAAGGGCTGGAGTTTGCAGGCCCAGGTACTTCACGCAATGGAAAATGATTCCACAAACCTCATAGTTCACACTAGTCAATTTGAAAAAGCTGACAACACATCCTGAATGCCTGAAGTTACAGCAACAATTTATTCCTAAATTAAAGTCAGCTTCTTTCAATGGATATTTTTGCTTTATAATGCCAGAAGCAAGTGGGCAAGCCACTGCAGTCACTACAGAAAAGCAGGTATGACACTTTTTTTTTTAAATCTATTTATTTCTAGGTCCATGCCAATTATTCTATTCACACTTAAAAACACCAGCATCCATCTGCTGGATAAATCTCCCACATTATAGAAATATGCATGCTTCACTGCAAGTTTATAGGTCTTCCATCCTGTAACCATCACTGTGGTTAGCAGGAATCTTTAGGCAGGTACATTTTGAAGAACGGGGACAGTATTTCACCACTGTAACAGGGAACCACAAAGCAGCTGAAGTCCAAGTAAACAACGCTGGGAATAACAAGCGTGCCTGGCGCTGGGTACCAACGACAGGCTGCCACTAGCAGCAAACCTCTGGCTGACAGATACAAAGGGGGAGAAGAAAGAGTTCTCGCACATGCTTTATTCAAGAGGGTTAGCTAGCACAGCTTTCAATATGCTGGAAAAACCGACCACTGCAATAGCCAAGCTCTAACTGTATTAATTCCCAAGCTTCTTGAACCAGAAAAAAAAAAAAAAGAAAGAAAAAGCACACACTGGCAGAATTTCACACCAAGTGTGGTAAATCTGGAACAGGCTGCTCAAGTCAGCAGATGTAAACTCCCCAACTGCTGTGGCATATATTGTCCAAGGCAAATTCCATACAAGTCCCTTCCTTTGGTTCCAAATATACAGCATGCATTGTAATACAATACTTATTTTAGAAGACAAGTAGTAGCAACAAATGTTGGGAAAGCCTTGTAACAAACGGGTAACGAACAATTTATAGAAATATTACAAATTCTTGCGGGTACAAATATCACTGGTGAATAGAACACAAGACCTTCCTTGGACTTTTTATTTTAGAGTCCACAGAAAAATACACTTGCGATCTTCTAAATTAGGAAGCACATACTGGTGAACGATACTTACTAGGAAGCTGCCTTGCAGCTGTAGTCAAAACCTGAAGCTTGACTAATTGAGAATTACATACATAAGTTACAGCAAAGATAGGTTTAAGTGAACTGAACTTTTAAAACATTCTTGCAATGTTTCATAAATACATAATCTTTGAGACAGCAATCCTTGAAATTGTCCCCAAAACAGAAATAGATCACACATTAAAATTTCCTCCTCTGGAAACTCCCATTTCAGGAGAGCTAGTTACCGTCAGCTGTATTTGATGTATATTTTAAAGTTTCTTACTGCAATACTAAATACATGTGAAACACTGGTGGGGGGCTACACCCTCTGACCTTCATTGTATAAAAAGTATCTTTATTTCCTTGTGGCACGGGAAACAACAATCCCCACCTCCCATTTTTTGCAGATACTAGCCCATTTGAGAAGACTCCTATACAGAGCATAGTGAATAGTCATGAACAATTATAGGGAAAGTAGGCAAGATCAAGTCTGCACACTTTACAGTAAAGTTCAGTCATGTGAAAAAGTTAATTCTTCCCTTCCCTTAGGAACACGCAAGGACCCAACCTAGGGAATATCAAATAATAAGACCATCGTAATAAAGACACCCCCACCCATTTTAGAATAAAGCAAGATAATGATCAACTGTCTCCTGTTCCAGCTGTGATAATCAGAGTGTTTAGAGATGATAAAACATGTTTATGAGGTGGTGGAAAGGATTACTTTCAGGTGCATGCCACAGCTTGGATTATTTCCACAATATTCTCGTCTCTGCGGACTGGAGAGTCATGGCGCCCATGGAGTTTACGACTACTACTACTACAATTAAATGTGGATAATCCAACTTCTGCATGCATTACTCAACACACATTTGGAGTTTGGTTAGTTTTTGACAAAAAGCTGAGATTGCGTGGGTCTAACCCCGTGCTCCTCAAACTACTTCTCCCTCCCTCTACCCCATCATCCCCAATAGAGCTAGTAACAGAAGCATGGCTTACTTGTTCAGGGATGCCTCAAAGGCCAGAAGGGTCTACTGTGACAGTCCACAGGATTGCTTTGAACTCTATTCCAAAAATCACCCACAGACTCTAGGAATACTACATACCCTCGTTTCAGTTGTTCAGGTGGTAAAATTACCCTCACTGTTAAAGTTATAACTTATTTCTAGTCTGAATTTATTTAACTTCAGTTCCCAGTCATTGGATCTAGTTATACCTAGATGGAGGCCAGTCTATTATGACATTTCTGTTTCCCATGTAGGTACTTCTGAGCTAAATGAGTACAGAGGGGCAAGGTGGAAGACAAATCAGATTCACCTTCTATCAGGCCAGCTAGAAATAGAGAACACTAGTACATAGTCTCACTGAAGCAGCAAAGTAACATGTATTAGCAAGGTAAACTATGAATTCAAGTACCGAAAGGTAAAGCGAGTGTAAACAATTCGTATTTTGTCAGAGTACTGTACTTCTGCACATAAGATTTTCTTTAGGTTAACCTAAAGAAAGTCTGTCAGGTAGATGCAGTATTAACAAAACATTACCTTGATGTTCAAGTATTTTGTTCAGCACTGTTTGTGCCGATGATAAATCCCCACTGAAGCACCAGTTCTATTCAGGGTATACAAGAGCAGGTATGCTATGAATCCCAACAATGGGAGCAGAATCAGCTTCAATCTCTCTAGCTCTGCCTGACAGTAGCAAGCCATCAGAGAAATGCTACAAGACCTATAAGACAGTTAAAACTGAAGATTCCCTTTATGAATTAAGAATGTGGCCTGCAAATGACACAGATCTGGGCTCTGCCCTGGTTTGAACCTCACTCAACTACAGCAACTTCAGTGGAGCGTCCAACAAGCTGGGAATCACATGCAGCATCTCAGCACTGCCTGCCAATATGGGACCACTTCACACACAGCCACAACACTTGCTGAGGACTGATGTACGCCTTAGACACGTGTATAAAATTTGCCACTGAATATTTTGTTTTTCCAACGTAAGAGCAATGATGCACATTAAAAATAGTTAAACATGTGGTGAAAGCTGCTATACCACCCAAGCTCTGACTATTTGTGCTTTTAAATGGTAAGGGAGAAAGCGTGCAGTTCACTTAAAAGCTCTCACCTGGAATTCATTTCAGACTACCAATGCTGTGTGCACTGGGGAGGTGGACACAAGATTTGTGGATCATTTTGGGAGAGCACATTCCTGTAAGCACTTTTACATTGCTGGATGTCCTTACTGTGTACCACAGGGTATGTAGTGAGCAAGAACAATTGTGAGGCAGTGGGTTTTGCAACCTGGTTTGTTTGCATGGCAGAGAGCTGTATGGATAGAGTGGATGAGCGACTGTGTCACCAGAGCTGTTCATGGGAGGATTGTGTTGCATGTACAGCCAACTCTGCTTTGTTTCCCTTTTACCAAGTTATTTAGGCTGGGAAGACCTACCTCTTTCATCAGATACCTCTCCTTGCTCCTGTCAGGAAGGATCTTGGGACATACTAAAACTCAGAATACTCTGAATTAGTAACAATGCATGCAGGAAATGAGTATCCTGCCCATGTCAAATGCAAAAATGTAGACAAGGAAAGCAATATTCTAGCACGTTGCTTTTAGTGACAAAAAAATTAGCAATTTTGAAAAGTAGTGGATATTTGAGACTGAAACTTGAGTACTTAAATAGACATACATTAGGTTCCTTTTTCAGAGGTGCTGAATCCCAGGAGCTCCCCTACAACTACTCTTAGAAGTACAGGTGCTCTTTATTTCTGAAGCTCAGGCTCAGTGGCCTGGGGTGTACAGCCAAGGCTCTCACTTATTACGCAGTACTGAAAAACTGCACTTGAATATATTTCTGGGGGTCAAAAAAGCTATATTCACCTCAGCTTTCCTTTGAAAAGAGTGAAGATGAGAAACACAAGCTGCAATACCTCACTGCTGAAACAAAGCATGAACCCATTAATCAAAACAGCTGTATTATACTGCAGTAAGTATGTTAGCTCTAAAACAACACAAATGTTTGGTTCAAGTAGTCCACAAACATAAGAAATTAAAAATTGATTAAAATAAATAAATCATTCTACCCTCATTTGTGCCATTGAAATTCCTGCTAAACCTCTGAAACTTGGAGATCAAGGTAAGTCAGGTGCATCTGTTAAGTACTGCTTTCACTCAGCCAAGTCAAGCTTTAAAACAGTTTAACACTGTGCAAGTTAAAATCTTTAATCTGTTAAAGCTGACAAAGGATGCAGTTTCCAAAAGCCTGTGACATATTTTGCAGCATGGCAGTAGTTTTAAGAGGCAGGCTGAAAAGCCATTTGAGGATAACATCTGGATGTTTGTTCTGTTCAGCTCTAAAACAAACGGAGTAGCTTAGTAACCTAAATATTCCAGTCCCGAGAACCAAGCCACCAGAGGTCAGCACACAAACCTCCAGGGCACGTGTCCCAAAGCCGTTAACTCAGTCCTGAAACGAGATGTCCCACTGATGCCTGTTCTTCACTTGCTGTGATTATACAAGGTAATGCTTAATTTTTACGAGCCTTTAAACAGCCTTCCACTGAAGGCTGTCCATTTCTACCAACTCCACCCAAGTGCATCTTAAAAAAAAAACCAAAACCCCCCAAACCCCCCTCCCCCCACAAAATTTTCTCCTGAAACACATTTTAAAATCCCTATATATTTACAGAGCCTTTAGAGCGTATATCCGTAGCTAATGTCCCAACATTTTATTTGCCAAGACTGTTTTGACTTGAGTCTTTTACTCTTGGTATTTAACACAGACTGCCCACTTGTCTTCACCTTGTTTTACTCCACTGTGAGATGTTACCCAGCCCCTTAATATGGTCTCGATGATAAAAAAGGATTTCAACTACTGTAAGCTGACACCCAGATGACTCCAGAAAACCATTAAAGGAAGAAAAGAGAAAAAGCACCCTTTCACCACACACCTGCTCTTGAGGTTTGAAATGTCTGTGTGACCTCCTCCTCAAGACTGCAAGAAGCCGATTCCTTAAACCACCTCTGAAGTGTGCAATGCAAGAGCTGTAGCACAAGTTATTATTCATTGTCCTTACAGCAATGACTTAACCCCCAGAGATGCCCACTAGAGAGCAGCTCATTTTGACAATGGTGCAGCACCACCCAGTTCTCAAAGGACTCTTACAACGTATATTAAGCAAATATTTGGCTGATTTAAAAGAAAAAGAAAAAAGCCACATTAATGTAATGCATCACTTCTGGGTGAGATTTCTCTAAATCACACCCAATACAACAGTGTTTAGGCTCAGAAATGCCTCTTGACCAAGGGATATGTATTTTAGGACCAACTGCCATTCAGCACCAGCTGTACTACTACTCTATAACAAAAGACCTGTAAGAAAGTACCTCCACATTAGAGACTGCTTTGACATGTGGGAAAAACCTACCACCTGGTTCTTTACGCCACTCAATGGTGAGACACTTGCCTGGACACACAAATGTCATTGGCGCCCTGCCCAGAATTCCATACCCAGATATGTATCCCAGCATGAAGTGCTCTGCCACTTCCCTACATGGTCAGCTTTTTGCAAACACCATGTCAAAGGCCATCCCAATACTCTTACACTCGAGACAGAGGCATGCACACAGTCTCTCTCACCTCCAGGTCTTGACATTAAACTATGGTACATAGTGTATTGCTCTTCTACACCGATCCAGGAGCTTTCCCTTGTCTGAAATAATTTAAGGTATTGAATGTTTCTGTCTTTAAGTACAGAATTTATAGCACCAATGTAAGAGTCCTTCCTATGCTAAAGCACTTATGAACTGTCCATCTTTCCTTTAAAAAGTTCCTTGATATTCACCATAGTCACCTGCATTCAAAGAAAAAAAAAAAAGTCCAACTAGCTTTTCTTGAGACTCAAAACAGCTGAGAAAGGAAGTGTTACTCAAGACTGAAATGCCTTAAAGAACCTGTTTGCAGAATTTAAACCCATAAATTCTAATTTTTCAAAATCAGATATTATCAGTATGAACATGTAACAAGATTTAAATCAGTTCCAGTAATATTTGAATAGCCACATACATTTATTTACAAACAAATTTTATCAACTTTAGTAAGAGCAATTCACACAAAATAAGTAGAGGTCCCTTGATGTAAAAAAGCCTGCTGGTCCCTGTACATTATGATCAACAGCAATTCAATTGAATAGATCATCTAAATGCAGGAGTCCCAATTTGCAAACCCAAGTTACAGCAAATCCCTTTGCTTTTACTGTTGCGGGGGAAAGTTTATGGCAAAAAAGAAACCCCAGAACCCCACTATGTTGAAGTGTCAACATCTGGAATAAAGCTCCTAGAAAAAAATAACTTGAGACCTGTTGTTTAAAGCACTGATTCGGGATCAGTGGTTACTCAGTAGCCAACCTACCAATCGCCTGTGGTATCACTGACAGTAAAGTTAGAAAAAACAGTTAACCACACCTGCAGGCAAAAGAAAAACTGTTACCCACATCAGAAGCATATGTTCTAGCAAGTACCAATAAGAAAAAAAGAACGCCCCCAAAACTCGACAACACTCCCCTACACTTCCACTGCTGTAATGAATACATGGAAGGCCTTCATATCAAGCACACAAATCCGGGTGTAAAGTATGCATTTATGCGTTCCGTTTGCACCTGCAATTAAAACAAACGTGAATAGTAAATTAAGAGCCAGATTCAGATGACCAAGCACAAGCAGGAAGGTACCTTTTGACAGGAGGCAGCGATGGCTACTGAAAATAGCAGTATCTGCTGGATGTCCAAGCAGACCCAAACAAACAGCCAGTTGAGCCCATGGTACCCAATTTTCACTTCTGTGACAGCCATATGGGCAGCCCTACTTGAAGAGAGCTTTCAAGAAAAGGTGAAGTTCTTAGAACTGGAGCATGCCCCCCATTAAAGCAAAAATTACAGTACATTTGGTTAGCCTGCTCCCTTTGAGATATCGGATATCTGGGCTTGAGTGGGCTTCACTTCTCCTGATGGACTGTGTGATCATGAGCTTTCCTAATTACATCACACTTGCCAAGAAAGCAGTAACCTTGGTTTTGGTACACGACAGGTTCCTTGTATGAAGAGGAAACACGATGGGTTCAGAAAAATAAAATAAGATAAATTTCAGCATTCCCCTTGCTTTGGATGCCTCCACTCACAATGTAAGTCAATCCAGGACACACCAACAGGCTGGCTATCCATTCACAATTCTATTAACATAGCTGTACAGAGTAACAAAAGTAACTGAATTGTAGAAAAGCGAAGCTGTAAAGGCCCGTCAGAGGTCACTGAGTCCAAAACCTGACCACAGGCAGAATTATCATCCCTATCCAAACCATTCTATACACATCCACGGTCCAACCCACAACCAAACTATACAAATCACCCCCAACACAACCACAACCTGACATGCCACAGGTAAAGCAAGGGGACAACAGCAGCCAACGTCCTGCTGCTGCAAGGGTTAAAATGTGCTTGCAATCCAAGGAAGAGGGCCATGAACCCCACTAGAGAGAGGCAACCCCCTCCCCCCGCAGTACCAATCTGACCACTGGGTAAAATTCCTTCCTGACCCCAAATATAGCTACTGGTCTGACCCCCAAGCAGAGCAGCAAGACCCTCTAGTCAGGGCCCGCGAGATTTAAGTCCTTGCAGGAGCATTGTCAGAGCCCAGTTACAATGCCCAGCCTTGACTACAGCCAACCCCCAATGCTTTGAAGGCAGGCAAAAAGAAAGCACACATACACCCCACAGGAAGGCAAGTAAATAAGAATAGGAAATACCTGAACATTGGCAGAGGTGTGCCAAAATCATCCCTGACTGATGATGTCTCCAGCCTCCTCTTGAAGCACCTCCCATGACAGAGATTTCCAACGTCCCTACTATTCCACTGCCCCACCGTTCTAACAGCAAAGACAGTTTTTTCCTGATATCCACTCAAAACCTACTCTGCTGCAGCTTCAAGCCACTGGTCTGCATCCTGCTCTCTGCAGTAAGCAAGAAACTCTTTCCCCCTCTTCTTTATGGCAACCCCTCAGAGATCTGAAGACTGCTATCATGCCCCTCTTAAGTGCTTTTTCTGCAAGCTGGACATGCCTACTCCCCTTGCAGAACTTGCCTTCCAAGCCCTTTATCATTTTTGTCACCTGCCTCTAGATCCTCTCTAACTTCTCCATGTCCTTTTAAAAATGCAGAGCTCAGAACTGCACACAATACTCTAGATGAAGCCTAACCAGTGCTGATTAAAGAGGCACTATGACCTCTCATGTCTTGCATCTAATGCCTCACAAAACTACATTTGCTTTGTATGTGGCTATATCACACTCTAGACTCATACTGAGTGTGTGTGCTAACAAGATACTTAGATCCTTCGCTGTAGCACTGTCACACAGACTGGTCTCACCCATTTAGTATTTTTCATTATTCTCCCAAGCTCTGTAGCACCACGCATTTATCAACATGGATATTTTAACCTACTAGCTCCATCCCAGCTTTCCAACCTGTCAAGATCTTTCTGAATTGTACTCCCGTCTTCCAACATGGTCACAATCCTTCCCAGTCTTCTGCCAGTCTGCTCAAGAAGCTCTCTATTTCAGCATCCAAATCATTAATAAACATGCTGAACAGCACTGGGCCCAGGAAACACCCTTACGACACTCCACACAAAACCTGCTGCCATTCTGACACGGTTCCATTTATAATTGCCCTTTACTTGCAGATAAGAGTTCCCACAACAGAGAAAACCGCTTTCAAAAACTACTGCTCTGGTGCTGGCATTTCAAGCCAGGTCAAACATAACTATAATATGCCTCCAGACCTGAAGTTTGTACTTCTGTTCTCAAGAAGGCTCACAAATAAGTCAGAACTTCTGCTATTGAAACAAATGCTGAAAAAAAAAATATATTTCAATTTTCACGTGCAAGTTAATGCCAAAACAGTAGCACTGAAGAAGTGCAACCATTACTGAAATCCAGAGAAAGTACTGATGTATCAGGAAGCTAATACAAAAATCAGCACTTTTTTTCCTTCTGATCTCGCTCAAGAACAGATACAAATGGGAAGCTAACTTCACCATTTATGGAGAGATGCATTCTCACTATAATTTCTGTTTACTGGGATCACTATAACTGTATCCTACAACATGAAGTCAGAGGTTTAAAAATGGGTTTAACAATTTTAATATTTCTGAATGAGAGAAAGCTGGGCCAACAGCCAACACTAACCTCACCTGGAGAATCTAGTTTCCTTGCATACTAATAGCAGGATAGTCAGTCTTACGAGTATCCATTTATTTCTTCCTGGAAAACTAAATGTGACCAGAAATGAAGTGAGAAGGATGAGAAGAAACACTGATATACATCTTAAGGTGATCTCAGAGGACCAATAATTCATATAATGGTTAATGGCCTAAAAATGGTAAATGCAGCTATACACGGGGTTTTTAAACAAGACTCACCTAGGAGCTTTATCTGCAAAAAAAGCACATAGCAAAAACCTTGCACAGAAAAGGAAGCAGCTATTGGCAGCATAGCCATGTTCACAAGTAAGCAAATGTCACAGCAGTCTATCCAAAGTATAATGGAACAACACTACTTAGAAAAAGCCATGCCAGACTTTAAAATACCAAAGTTAGAAGACAAATGTTCCAAATGCAAGAAGCCTGCAGTACTACAGGCACATGGTTCAATCACACTAAAATGAGTTGATTTAGAAAAGTTACATTTCTATTACAAATGTGTGCTTGTGATTACAGATAACACTTGAAAGATTAAACAAAACCACATGTTTCTCACATGTTTACTTAACACAAAGTCATTTTTGGTTATGTTGATCTTCTACACAGCAACAGGAGGGAAAAAACAAGTGTTTGTTACTGACAACAAAAGCAAGCATCGTGAAAAACTATATTCTCATAAAGGGAAGTATGCAACTGGCCCCTGCAATAAAAATATATATAAAAAAATAAAATGATGGCATTTTTGTCCTGAAGAGTTTTAAGGCAGAAGAGGTCTGTGTGCTAACTTTTACACTTGCTTCAAGAGAAGGCGTATCAAGCTACCCAAGGTAGATTTCAAAGTTGGCCGTTTAGTAAGCCAAATATTTATATCTAATAAGAAAAGGAAGAATAGTTTTTTCATGCCTTGATGGAAAGGAGGATAAGCTTGAACCCACAGTCAAAGCTAGACTTAGTATTGTGGAAAAGAGCAGAGGTTGTATTCCAGTGAATAGCAAGGATGTGCTTTGCTTTTACATCTCCCAGTCAAAAGGTAATGCTCCCTCAACACAATTCCTAGATAACACACTCATTTAGCATAAGATAATTACAAATGAGCAGAGATGGGATTTGTACAAAAACTTGAGTAGGATGCTTAATTCCCTCAGGCCCCTTTGAAAAAAAGTCCCATTTTAGGGCCTCAAATTCATTAAAAACAAGGCCACTTGAATGTGCAACAGTAGCATTCTGTAATAACAGCTTACCAGCGACTTCCACAATGTCACCAGGGACAATGTCTCTTGCTTTAATCCTCTGTACACTTTTTCTGTCCTGTCGATACACTTTGCCCATTTCAGGTTCATATTCTTTAAGAGCTTCAATAGCATTTTCTGCATTTCTTTCCTGAAAGAGAAAAATAAGATGCAAGGTCATAACAGCTAGACATACTGCTAGAATGATCAGCTCTCCAATTTTGTATTCATGGCATGAGATGACATTGTAATCAGTTCTGCCATGCTCATTCAAACAGAAAATGATAGGACCCCTTAAATAGCTGAAACCTTCAAAATGAGGTTGCAGCCAGAAAAACAACACAAACAGAATTCAGATCTTAGTGGGCACTTGAAGGTCAAGAAGCCTTTATCCAGTCTTGCCAAAGTCATCCCTCAAGAATATTTATCATCTTGTTAGTAGGAAACAATAGAAAACAATAATTTTAGAAATCATGGGATTACAGTCTGACCTGAAGTAACACTTCAGCAAAAGCTTTAATAAAAAACCTGTTGGATATATTCATACATCAGCTGTCCAGTTCAGAAATACACACCTTGAGACCCAAAAACATCCCTACCCAATACCAGTCTGTAGTTCTCTGGGTGGAAGTGAGCCAAAAAACAAACAAACAAACAATCAAGCAGCAGAAATGCAATTATTTTTTCAGAATTAAACTGCCTTCTAAGCTATTTTCTTGTGCACATCCTTTAGGTCTTTGTCCTATATTTGGACCTTTTCAAATGAAGAGGGAAGCATATATCCACTTACAATAGCGTTGGTTATCTAGCTGGGATACAAGTATTGTCCAGAAGCTCTTCTCTTTTCAGTTGTGAAGTAAAGATACATGACATTTCACACCCTTTACTTGCCAACAAACTACCTACAACTTCCTGTATACAGTGCCAAGACTGGTACTCTAGAAGAAAGAGCAACACACTTAGAATACAGATACAAATTATGACTATTTGTATGGTCTCCAAAACAAAACAATTCCTTCCATAATTCAACTCAAAGATAGTCAAGTTAAGGTCCTAACTTGAATTCACCACTCTTCCCAAGCCAGCTCTATTTAGCTCTTGCTACAAGGTAACAAACTATACCAGCAGTCATTCAGCTATCCAAAAAAGACTGGCAAAAAAGAGGTGAGGTTGAGAATGTTGCTTAAGATCTTGCTAAAATGCTATAGATTAAAGCCACAAGCTGCTTAGTTCAGTAATTTACAGCTGAGGCTTCAGTACCAGCTGCAACTCTAATATCACCATCAGCTTATGGTAGAGAGTAGTTGCCACAGGAGACAAGCCCTTGTTTACTTCAATATTTATTCTTAAACTTTTCCTCTTGTTGCACTACCTTAAGTGCAGCTGTACTAGTTGGACAGTCTACTAGTGCTTCCACAACATCTTTGCATTCTTTCAATGCAGATGACAACAGACAAGACACTAACAGCTTGTTTCAGCTGCTGTGTCAACACCCACGGAAGTGAGAAAGTGATTAGTGCAGACAGCTTAGGCCTGCCCGGCTGAGTACGACAGTCTCACATGGTATACAGAAGTCTACATCAACCCTTCCACAATACATTTCCCTAAGCAAATTCAAACCCCGAGTTCAGAAACTACTAAAAATTTGTCAGCAGGTGGTAAAGAGCTGACCGCTGGTAGCCAGCCCTCTGTACAGTACCAGTTCAAGTGGGTAAAGGGTCAGAAGGGCACAGAACACATCTTGAAGGCTGTGGGTTCCATCAAATCACCTGTCAGACTGTGAAATGGTGAGAGAGACAGGCACTGGGACACCAAACACTGGAGGCTACTGTCTTCTCTGAACTGTAAGGAAACTGGGCCAGAGCTCAAATATAGGATGTTTCCCCTCTTCAGGGATGAAAGGCAGAAGTAAAGTCCTTGTCTGTGTGCTTATACAGAAAGCAGCCCTCAGTATGCAAGTAAATAATACTAAGTCAGAAAACAAAAAACCCTCAGTCCCCTCAATCAGAAATTGGGAGGTGGGTGAGAGCAGGTGCAAATCTTTGTTTCTGTTCTTCACAGTCTCTCTCAAGCAACTCAAGTCCAATTCCTCCAAGGTGGTTTCCTCTCAGATATTCAGAAAATTCTCCTCCGCCTGTAAATGATATATGCTAAAAGTATAATGCCCACAAAACAAAGAGGAAAGAAAGATCACTCACTGGTGCCGAGACAGACTCTTGCCTGGATTGTCTGCTGGTATTAACCAAAAAACTTAAGGCATTTGCTCTTTTAGCCCTTCAGAGTGATTTAGTTAAATATAAAATTCTCTCTAACATATCTTTATCTAATATGTCACTTTACACATGTACACCTATGAGCCTTCTGCATATTTTTCCTTTTTACTTAATTACCGCAGCAAAATGCTGGACAACGAGATGGATATTTTGTTTCAATCTGCTCCTTTAGTTTTCTTATTTTTCCCTGCAGATCATCCAGCCTCAACAAGTTCTTTTTTTTTTTTTTAGGGATTTCTCAGCTCATCACAAGTAACAGTGAGACAACTTTAATGTAGGCACTATTTCAACTGCAATAAGTTAGTACTGTAGATGTTACCTATAAAAAAGGATGCTAGTTCAACTACTATGAACTAGCTAGATGATATCTGTCCATCTTTTGAAGAAGTTATGCTAATGATTGTTATATTCTAGGGGAAAAAAAATCTACCATTATTTTTCCCCTATACTAGAGAACCATAATGCCAAAACACCCTCATTTACTGTCTCTTCCTACCCTGGTTTAGTCCTGCCCTCAAAGAGATCCATTATTTGTTCTCAAACTCCTCCCATCTCCCACCTCCAATCATAGGTAGATACTTTAGAAGAATAAGGAGCGATTACACACTAAAGTGTAATGAATGCTTGCTCTAGGGGCATATCAGTCCGCCTTCAACTACAGCAGTTACTTCCCATGCAGTAACAGTAACACCTGCTTTTAGTTATTCCCTCCTAGCACATTTAGGGCACATAAAGAGGTAACAAGTACCCCTTAACCCGACCAAGCACTAAATGAGATTTTTTTTTCTACTTTTCTTGTAAATTAATTTCACTCTCCCCCTGCAAGTAGAAAATGTAATTGATACAAGTCTTTCACATGTAAACAGCCAGCAAGACAAAGAATTCCATTTCAGTTCTCCCAAAAAGGATTTAAAAAATTGTTCCAGATAGAAAATGAAGAAATTTTCCATTAAAATAAACTTCAACGTAAAAGTCCTGTTCTAGTTTGGGAAAAGAAACAAAAAACATAATCTATTACAATTGTAGTATACTGAAAGTGGCCTTCCTCTTATCTGATCTTACTAGATGGGATATGCTAGCACCAGAATCCATCAATCAGGAGATACCACTCTTGTCATGTGCACAACAGCATGGAAGCCAGTAAGTCTACACTTTGCTCTTCAATGCAGATGGAAGACGACTAGCGTTTTGCAACCCCACGGGTGGAAGAGATACTTCTCTAGCTGCAGAATCTATGCACATCAAATGCACAGAGATTAGCCCAAGATGAGACTAGCACTCCAGTTTCCAACACAGGTTGGAATCCAATCCAGAAACTAGCAACTACTTTACAGGTGCACCAATGCATCGGTTCATATTGTATCAGCAGCAATAAAAGAAAAATCAACATTATTCCCAATCAGCTTTTTTTGGCTGATGTGGCCAATAATGTTGCCAATAAATGCTGCATGCATGTGCACAGCCAGGAGTGCAGCACAGCATCTGGAGAGCAGCATCCATTTGGTAAGTCTGTGGGGTGGGCAGATCATGCACCAGTGATGAGCAAGTGGGGCAGGGGCTGCCCAACCAGATTGGGGCCCGTGCCTCTCCTGGAGGTGCACACAGCAGCGAAAGCCGCTCTCCCCCCGCACAAGTCACTGGCTCTGTCCTGGGCCCCACCCAACCCTGGCTGGGCAGTGCTTGCCTGTGCCCCCACCCCACTCCCTCACCACAGGGGCCTTGATCTGCCTCCCCAAGCCCCTTCACCACAGATTTACCAGCTAGATGCTGCTCTCCATGCTGCCAGGCTGCATATCAGGAATCGGACCAGTACTGGCCAATATGGCAGGTCAATAATTAGCCATCAGAATCAGCCCACAAAGTCTTTATCAGTGCATCCCTAATCTTCTCTTGCTCTCTCTCCCCTTGCCATCAAACAAAACGCTCTTACATTTTTCCCCTTAGGTGTGCAAAAGTGCAGCTCTTCTCCTGGTCAGTGCCTCCCTATTTTCTTGATAGGAATGGAGTGGGTAGAAGAGCTGTCACTGGTTATGCTACAAAATTCTGCAGAAGGTAAGAGCAGGAATTGAAAAGATGCAGGTTCTAATAACACCAATCCTACAGGTGTTTTTATTAGTTTTTGAACTGTAAAAGGTAACAGCTGCAAAAGAGCAAGGTGTGAAGGCCTGGCAACCACAAGAGAAAAATTGTTTGCTATTTTAAAGAAAATTTCTTCATGTGAGAGTATACTTGTTCCTAGAAGTTCTAGTTGGTTGGATGTACAGTACTTATTATGCCACCCACAGAGTTTAGTATTTGATAATTACACTCCTGTTGACTAGACATTTGCACTTTTGAATCTGTAACAAAATAATTCCTGGTGCTAGTTCTCAACAAGGACTCCAGTTTAGAACAAATGGAGGCATTAAACAACCCACATATGTTACTAGTTAGAACAAGTCACTAAAATCAACCCTTTAAAAATAAAATGTCAGCTCTAAAAACCTTTGAAAAAAAGTAGCATTTTGGGAGGCCAGCATGAGGGGAGAAAACAATTAAGTTTTATGGATAAAGAAGGTCTGGCAGGTCTTTCTTAGATAATTGAGAGTAAAGGTCCTAATGGACAGCATCTTACATGTTCAAAACCCGATGGTTAAGAACTTTACAGCCATGTTGATGCTCTACTCATGAAAGCATTAAAAATTTATCTACTGAGCTCCAAGTGTGAAAACAAAGCTTTCAGAGGATCACAGGAATTCTTTCTCCTGACAAATAGAAAATTTGAAACTGCAGATGGCAACCCACTTAACTTACTTGCTGCTTTCAGTTAAAAAAAAGTAAATACCCTTCCTGATAGGCAGCTGGCTTAGATCTATAAATATGAATATAAAATAAAAAAGTTTCTTGGACAGCTCTTCAGATTTACTCGTTATTTACTCAAGGTCATTGTGTATGTGCACGGACCAAATGGAAACTTCCTTGTGTTTTAATATTGCTACAGAAATTAAGATGCAATTTAACTATTTAGATACAGCCAAATAGTTAAAAATGCTTTTGATTAATTAAGCACGTGAGACAGTAAGTGTTTTTTCTACAGATGTCAGCCAAGTATGCCATTACAGAGTACGAAGTGGCCTTCCCCATATACCTTCCCGATTATTAACACACCACTTGCTGCAATGGACATATAAAGAAAAAGAGCCTGATTTATCAGGGAAGCTTCAGCTTTTCACATTTACTTATTCTGTTGGCTTTTCTTTCCCCCACCCCTGCTAAGATACTTTAGAGTATGGCAAAACACAGAACACAAATATAGCTGCTTTGCTAACCCGAAGTCATAACTGTATTCCACATCTTCACCAGGTTTCATGGTTTTTAAACAAGCATGAAAAAAATGAACTAATTCAGCACTAGGGAAGGAGTTTTTATAGTCTTAATTTTTTTTTTTTTATGCAGATTTGTCATTGTAAGCTTTGTAATAAGACCAGGCTACCTGTCCAGAGTTCCCACCTAGCACCACAGTTCAGCAATTTCTCACATCCTTGGTTTTGCAGGGTTTGAGTTATGGATATTGTATGCGTAATGATTCCATATCACACTTCAGTTTGTTTTATATTTTGGTAAGTACTAGAGAATTTTCTGATTATTGTAGTTAGTATGAGGAATTGTTTGTTTCTATACAAGTGATATAAACTATAATTTGACTAGAATAGAATTTCTTATTCTCGGTTCCAAAAATTCTCTTTTTATAAAAATAACTCAAAGATTCAGTACCAAAGTCATTTGGCATCTGGAGATCATTCTTATGAAGTTATCCTAGTATGATCTCTTTGAATATTAGCAAGAAAAGAAACAAACCAGAATCGGCTATACTGTGCAATGCTAGGGACTGACCAGTCTGTTTACCAGAACAGGGACTTCCAACATATTAAATCTTTTTAAAAACCTTGACCCATTTTGGTCAACCAATGCAATCTAAAAGCCAATAAGGCAAGAAACATTTCTGCCCTGGAAGAGATGTTTTTCCAAAACAGTTCAATTTCTGTTGTACAGGCTCAGAAATAACATCAGCCATGTTACTGTTAAAAAAAAAAAAAAAAAAAAAAAGTCACTGGCACTATGATAAGCAAATAGTCTGTAAGTTCATTGTGCCACTTTAAAATTGGCTTAAATATAAAAGTCACTCTTTCTAAAGAACTGTTCAAAAATGACTGTTTACTTAAAGAAAGCAATTCAACTGTGACTTCTTAGATTACAGCTACAGAATTAGTCAATAGAGCAAAACATTTATGATCAAGACACCATTACAATAGGACAGAGAAAAAGGAAGATGGAGACTTTACAATCTCACTATATGATTACCAAGCTGCTAGTGACTAAAGTTCTTTACGCAGCATGGTGGCTTCTATCATGTGTAAGTTCCAAACTGTCAACAGCAATTCAATTTTATTTTGAGAAACATCTTATTCTTGATGAAAAAAGATTCTTGCCTTATCAGGCTTTTGACTGCTAGGCTACACAAAATAGTTTTCATTTAGCACAAAGACCCTTTGGAACTAAAAGGGACGTACACATTTACCAACCAAGTTCACAGCTGATTTGAAAGGTTCTATAAGAAGTATTTTAGACAGAACTCCTGGCATTTCAGAATAAAATGCAGTTCTTTTGCTAGTCTTTGCTCAAACACTTCAAATTCTGAACCACATCTCTCAATAAGCAACAAGTAGCTCCCATATGTGAAGCAACAGCAACATTTTAAAATGTAGTTAGAAAGAATGTAACTGCACAAATTTTGCCCATTTTTCTTCAATTTAACATTGTTCATCTTACTAACTCATTGCCATCTTCAGCAGTCACTATGTTTGTTGTTTGTTTCTTTTCTATTCTACTTGCTATTACTGTTCCTTTTCCTAATGCCAGTTGGTCTGAGCTGCAATGTCAAAGCAAAAAAGGAATTGCAAAATGTCAAACTGCAGTCTGAGCCACTGCAAGTCATCAAGTAAAAAAAGCAATTCTAATATTTCATTAAGTAGTTTAATGGTTTTGCAAACTAAATTTATGCCATACACCAACGTAAACATAACCTGGTAGGTCTCTAATATAGGTGGCTCATACTAGTCAGCACAGGAATTTCAGAGTAAAGCTGATATTTGTTCTTAACAAGAGATAGCTACCTGCAGTTAGACCAAAGATATGCTTATTCAGCTGCAACTTTAAAATCTTGAGTCTGGCAGTCTAATTTTTAAGTAAACCATATTTGTTTCAACTTCCAAGAGACTTTATTCTGATCTGGAGTACTGTTACTTAAGGTTAAGAATAATAATTATGAATTGCTTCTAGTCTGCATGACCTCTTGCCCGAGTTGCTGAAGGTGTATTAAACCAAACATATGGGTGTATTAAACCAAACATATGGCCTAACGCATCTTGGTTGGTGGGTCATGCTGCACCATATATTTTATTCTTAACATTTGCAAACCTTCTTTTAACCTTGAATTTAAACACTTCCTGACATAATTTATTAATTTTTCAATTTTGTTGAATCAAACTAAGTATATATACTGTAAAATATAATATAGTGCTTTTAAGATTCTCATTGTATAAACTTCACATGCTTCTAATAGTCGTGTGCAAAGGTTTTCCGAGGTTCGGCACTGAAGTGTTTGCTTACCTGCCACACGCCGACAATTGCATTGGCTACTAATATAAGTAAGATTACAAAAGGCTCTACAAATGCTGTGATTGTTTCTTCACCTTCTTCAAACCAGGCCAAAACCTGCAAGAGAGACCATAGTTAAATAACACAACAGATTTATACATCCACCATGGATAAGTAATTACATACTACAAATCTATTTTGGAGCACTCTCAAAAATACTGAAAGACATGATCATTTTTGCATCTGGAAGTTCCAGGGAAATTTCACATTTCTTAGAACGTATGGCATATCATCCTGAAAAAATTTTGTTGCCCTATTTTAGCAAACCAAATGCAGTAGAAGACTAAACTGAATTCTGTTTCACTATCAAATTTCTTGCCTCTCCCTACAAACTAGCTTTCTACTGCAATATCATTCACACACTGGAAATAATCAGAATTTATAAAATATTAAAACAAAACACAGCTAAGCTATTTGAGTTTTGCAAACCAAAGGAAAATTAAATACAACAGTGGCAAATAACTAGTGTGATTTTGCTCTTTAAAACCAAATTTAAGAACATTTACCTATACCATTTTGAAGCTTTTACAGAAACATAACGTATACAATCCAACTGTATCTCTCTCTGCCTAACCAGGCGCTTAGGTTTTGGCCCAGATTCATGTTGGTACTGTCGATGATTGGGAGTCGCACACAGCAAAAATGCTTTTTTCTTCTTAACATATCCTGCCTGTAAATTAAGTTCCCTTTGCTGTTTTGAGCAAAAGTGGACTGCATAAGGTCATAGCTTAGGAAGTTTAAAAATGGGAGAGCGTTAGAAACTACAATCTACAATTAGGCCCACCTAACAACGTGCTCACCTCAAGGCTTTCCAAGGTACAGGATATCAAGAGTTAGAATGAGATCAGAGTACAAGAATTCCTCATATTTTTAGAAACATGAAGACAATTCTCCAAAGTGATGTACAAGTCTAACACCATGGGTTTTCCACAGTTTTGTTTCTAGTACAATCCCAAGAAGACTCAAGCAACTAAAGATGCCACATTTTGGGCGAGTCTACATGTGATGCTATGGCAACCACGGGCAAGTGTCCGCAGGCAAGAACCGAGATGCAGTGGCTATTTCGCCCTACCAACGTGCTTCCCCAGTATAGCACATCACTACAGCAAAGTGGCTGCTAACAATAACCATGTGCTGAACATATGGCGCAGTACCAGTTGTTACTTCCCCGTGATTTAGTGCTTCCAAAAGAAAATGCCAAAATCAGAGTGTAGTAATAATGTTGGCATAGCGACACGTGTAGACCTCCCTTTGAAGGCTTCCACTTAATTTTAGTAATCATCTATGCCTTTGTCATGTCTTAATCAGTTCAAGAACTTATGGAAGAGCCCTATTCACTGACTAAGACCAGGCAACCTTCTGCAATGACTGAAGAGGGGGGGAGAGTTTTGTTAGTCAATATGTTGAGCAACAAGAAGCAATATGAAATGACAATAAGTAGGAACAACGTGCTGAGGTAATTAGAGCTGTAGTTAAGCAATGACACTGAATCACCAACAGCCTGTGGCAAGGCAAGCATCATCATACTGCACTAGACCGACTGCTCAGTTGTGTAACATGTCACGGTTTTCAGAAGGATGGTGCAACATCAGAACCTCAAACAGGAAAAGCCCAATCAACCAAGTTCAGCATGAAAGCAAGTTTAGTTAAGACAGTGAAAGTGTTTGACACTTCAGTGTTATTAACCACAGCTCAGGTCCTTCAATAAGCAAGGCAACACCCTGTTAGGCTCAATTTATTGATCTTCTCAAGCAATCAAGAGAAGAGAACATAAAGCTTCATAACTCCTAGCCTTTTATTCCAGTTCTGACACTTTGGGGTCATATATACAGCCAGTGAGTCAGTAAAAAAGTCACCCTCACTACTGGCTCCATCAAATACAAGTTCTTTCTATGCAATAGTCAACACGGTCGCAACCACCAGTAAAACTGTAAGAGCAGTTCCTGACTTGTACTAACCTTCTGACAACATGCAGCATGTTCTAACGCACACTCTGACCTGGATAAATCCACTTAATATCCCTGGGTGTGGGCAGACAGAATACTTGAAGTCAGCGTTACTGGCAAAGCAGCAGCAGACAGACAACAGAAGTTCCTATGTAACTCTGCCTGGTCAAGTGAAGAATAACCCCCAAAGGAACAGGGTTAAAGTTCTGTTGATGAGTACACCAGTTTTGGCTTCATCCCTCTGCTTCCATCCCCATTTAACAAATCTATTATGTTTTCCCCATGCTGTATTGGCAAGGAACTGTAATTGTGCCAAAACAGCTATACACCTGTTCCCAATTTTAAATAATTTTACGGCAGTTAGTAAAACTGCACCACATGTGAACCTCTGTCTATAACCTGCATCATTTTCTCATCTCTTACAGGTTCCAATGAGGAGTAGTTGAGTGTGTTTTGAAAAAAACAAGGCACTATAAATGCAAGTAGCTTGCAACATTCTGTTCACATGCAGAACTAGCTGGACTAATTAATATTTGCTTACAGCATCTAATATTATATGACAAGGCACAGGAACATGTAATAGGCAAGGGTCAACAAAAACCAAATCTGCTCCACCTCACAAGCCATACAACACCCCCCTAAAACTATCATAGGAGCAGCTAAATCACAGCTCAGAGCTACATGTAGCCACTGGAGGTTTTAAACACAGCTCCTAAAAAAAGAAATTCATACTCTGCGGTATGCACACCTTCAAAGCTGTGCATTGCCATGCTCTCAACCAAGACAAAGCTTTGATTCGCAGCTAGAAGGGCTGGCAAGTTCAGCCACTCCTGTTCTGTAACAAAATGCAGGTCTGGAATAGGCCTCCTGAGCATCAAGTTCAGCCCAGTGTCCCCAAACAGTCATCTGCACAAAGAATCTGCAGAATCATATGCTGCAAACTTCACACAGCACAGCCACAAAATACCCTGCTAAAGGAAGAAAACGCTATCAAACCCATCCCAGGGTAAAGGACAGGAGAAACAAGGGTGACGCCCAGGCAAGGGCAAAGAATTTGCTAGGGTATACTCATGCCACACTAAGAACACCATGCTCCACCATACAGAGGAATGCAGACAGCCCCAGTGGCCCTTGACCTCAGATCTGCCAAACAGTGTGACCCAGAGTACATGAGAACAATCCTTCAGCCAGGTACCAGAGGGGCTTCCAAGCACTAGCAGGAGTCCCACTGCATCCCAGCCAAAATGCAAATGCCCCAAGGGCCAAGCAGAACATTCATGGAGACTAGGGAGGAGGGCCTGAACAGTTCTTCACCCTCTCTGACTCTCACCCAAGGAATGATTTTATGAAGAGTAATCTTATCTCCTCTCAACCTATGTTTTCTTAAGCTAAGCTCTTTAACCTTCTTCAGGTTCTCCTTTCACTTCCTAGAGGCACTGCGTAAATTACAGTTTGAATTGACTGGTGACCAGAATTGTACATGATATTCTGCTAGGATCGTGCCACCACCCTGTGCAGTCATACTAATATTTCATTACCCATGCCCAACCTAAAATACCCTAGGGACTACATCAGCCTTTTTCACACTTGTGTTGCACTTGCATCACCTGATCATTCTTCAGCTCTACCAGCACACCAGGTTCTTCTACTCCACAAGTCTACAAGCCCCCACTAGGAAGTTCCACAGAGAAAGCAGGAAAACCTAGCAGGCAAGGGCTCAAGGCATGGCCAGGGAGATCACAGGTACCTGTTAGACAAGCTATGATTAACTGGTCTTAGGAGGTGGACCATAGCCTACACTACAAAATGTGAACACAAACAAAAAACAAACATCAACTGTCCTGACAAACTGGCGAGAGCAAGAATTCCTTCTTTACTTCAGATCTGGTCTTTGCAAATCAGTGATAGGTTAAGATGAGGGAAATAAAAGAAAATGGGGATATTAAGACTGATGCTGAAGCCCTGGCACCACCCTCCACAACTTCTTGGACTGTACAGAGGTTACCTTAAGAGTTAAGAAATGAGAGAATTTCCTATATACTTAAGATTATATAAAATAATAATACATATTCTATAGCAAAATATCTCTCTCTATATACCTATATAGAGAGAGATAGCAAAAAACTACCCATAACATTCCATTTCACATTTAAACGGGAGTGTAATTCCAGGGATTAAGGGAAATACCTAACAGAAAGAAGCATGAATATCCTGTCACCACTAAGAGAATGGAAGGAACAAAAGAAGTTTAAGGGCAACTCTCACTCAACAACTGTCAAATTACTATGCTTTATTTGATTACTCAGATACTTTGAAGGGGGGGGAAAGAGTTACAGCTTACAGTAAACTAATTCAAATAAGGTTCACTAAAGGATGAGGTCAAGGAGTTATGCTATTTTTTAAAGCAGAAACATACAGACACTGCATGCAATGACAAGTATGGGAGAAAAGCAGAGACAGGATGCTGGAACAAGTCAGTCAGTCAGCAATAAATGACTGTGATTAATCCAGCTAAGAAAACTAGAAGTATGTGACTAATGTATTGCACGATGTGTATTCCCAAAGGAAAGCATCATCAGATTCTAGTATGAATACATATATGTGAGAGAGAGAGAGAGAGAGAGAGAGAGAGAGAAGAAAACAGATCATCTCAGGTGACTAATCACTTTTTAGGCAACACTTTGGAAAAAATCCAAGAAGCAAAAGATAGAAATCACTGTAAAAAAAATGGAAGTTTGATAGTTCCACTGCCCAGGTCCAGTTGTACCACTTGCCTCGGTAGTTGGGAGAGAAGGTGGAGAGCGTGTCACAATTCTGTTGTCTGGGGCCAAGACACGTTTGACACTTGATAGTGGCAGTTTAGAGGCACATACCCGAGAGAGAACATGCACACATGGTTTTCCTCTTGGACTACACATATTTAAATATTCTATAGAGTTTGCACACACTGTCTGTGCTCAACTAGAACTAGTTTTTTCCCCAGGACTCAATGTACACTTTATCAGTATGAAAGGATGTCTTTACACATGCTCCAAGGTGGGGGGGAGGGAGTGAATTTTAATTAGAGCGGTTCCAGAGAGCCACTGTAATTAAAATGCACATAGCATCTCATGTATTCAGCATCCTATGCTTCAAAGTGGCAGTGGAGCACTTTAAATAAACTCATTCAACAAGCTTTAGTTAAAGCATCCCCACCACTATATTGCAATGCAGGGACACCAAATACACGCCACACCAAGGCTGCTGGAGTGTTCTAATTAGAACACCCAATTAATCAAGTCTGATCTGACACATTCCAATTGAAGCGTGTCAGAGCAAGTATCAGGCATGTGTATAGGAGCCCAAAGAGCCTATTTATCAATAGGTTTTCCTCAAAAACTATACAAAAAGGATGGTAGCCTTAGCATACTGCCATACAAGTTATTCTAGACACAATGAAATTGTTATCTATTAAGTTTCCTTCATTCCTCCTGAATTTAATTTCATTATTCAGGAATTGGGAGTGGGGGGGACAACACATGACTGCCTCTTGCTAAATGTTATTGAAAAACAAAATTCAGCAATGATTCCAAAGAAGAGTATTAAATTAACAGATTGCAAGTATCCTTCAGACATCCTGCCCTATGTTTTTGCACACACAATTGATTTGCTACTGACTTAAGGGAAGCAGAAGGAAAAACAGAAGCAATTGGCTCCTAAAATTCTTTACTAGCTAGAGTAACCTAAGGGGGTTCCTTTTATTTCATTTGTTTTAGAGCCACAAAAAATTACTTCTTACAGCCCTATGACCCTTCCTTGTCAGACGATATCTTGGGTGACATTATGTACTCTGAACTTTGCTGACAACATGCCAATACAATACACCAATGCTGTTCCTACTTATGCAACATATGTTCATTCCTATTGCAGGTCTAACAATCAAGCCAGTTCCTGGGCCATTTTATAACAAACGCTGCAATCCTCAACAAAATTGATTCATTTCAGCAGCAGGTTAGCTTGCACAAGGGCTGAAAGATCAGGCTGTAACATACTAAACTGGCCTATCAACAATTAACATTTCTGGGCTATATTTATAACAATACCCAATATTACTCTAAATCTGCAGAGCTATTTGCATAATGAGTTTCCAAAATGTTCCTTTTATGCCCTACTTATCTTAGAGGAGTTAGTAGCAGTAAGTAGGGCTGCTTGCATGATTCTCTACTTTACAGTGTTTGTAACCTCCATCTAAATGACATTATGTCCAGTATGAGAAAGTTCATCCTAAAATACACAATAAAAGCATTAAGATTTCATGGTCTTGTACAAACAGCATATCAGTTATTTATTACATTATACGCTAAGCCATTGTTGCGCAAAATACTGTAGATATCATGTATCGTAAAGAATCAGAGCTTACAAACAGTCTAACTGGCTCATATTTTGAACTGCACCTGAACAGCCAACCTACTAAGGCCCTGACAACATCTAAATGAATCAGTTTTCAAACTTGCTTTTGTAAAGTCCCAAAGATTTTGACAAGACACTGTGGGAGAGGTCCATTCCTATGAATCCTTTTTCTTCTCTAAGATATGCATTTCAAGTCAATAACGACCTACCGAGAAAAAGACAATGACAACGGTACAAAGTGCAAAAGGAAGCCATAAACTAGCGTACCTAGGGTTGGAGATCAGCAAATCCCTGACCTCAAGTCTAGAACCCCACGTCTACATTATAACAAGTACTTGGCATACCATCTTTAAAACTATACTAATTTTAAATGCAATGTTTTCTTGTATCAATGTAAGAATAGCCTGTTTCAAAGGACTACAGCCCACATATCTCCACTCATGCACAAGTGTATAAAGTATTTCACAAAGAGCTCTGTACTACACCTGGTGTAAAAGGTACAGAGGCAAGAGTGCACCTGCTACTAATTTTTTCCATTTTCTCACTTGAGTGCTCAACCATGCAGCCTTAACAAAGGGTTTAAATGGCATTGCGTGCACACATTTATATGAACTATATAATACAATGGAAGAAATAAAACTCAGTGTTATAAAACATGTTCTCCTGGATACCTATCCCATGTAAAAGACCTTAGGAGTTCTGAAGTCTTTGACAAGCAAGAGATTAATAACATTCCTTCTGGAGCAATGAAACATTCAAAGGCTACCTTTATTATGCACATGTGCGCTGCCTGACCTTCTTGAAATACATGCTACTAGCTTTGTGCTATTAACAGCATATGGTCCATGCTCTCTGAGAGTGTTAAAGACTCCTAAACTTCAAACAACCGCAATCCTTCTCTTTCCATACTTCACTGATACCTATGCCCAATTCCAACATTCAGCTCCCAGGCTGATTCAGCATTGATATCATTCAAAAAGGAATTTGCAAGGATTAAAAGCCCTAGGAGAGTATATTTCCCCCTTCTCATTTCTACTTACAAGAATCTGAACCACTTTTTCATTTTGCTTTTTGACAGAGATGGGCCTAAACACTTTCATTTGATGGACCAACTAA
The DNA here is from genome assembly GCA_030014935.1 of Caiman crocodilus. Taxonomy (NCBI): domain Eukaryota; kingdom Metazoa; phylum Chordata; order Crocodylia; family Alligatoridae; genus Caiman; species Caiman crocodilus. The sequence goes on along the minus strand of JAGPOW010001167.1, from coordinate 25,111,450 downwards.
AAGCAAGGTTTAACACAAGCAATACTGCTTATACTACTAGCGACTTCTATACAATATCTGGCACACAATTCAAGTACCATGTTTCTAGCTGTCTTACAGATTAACAATATTGTGATAAAAAATGATTTTTCAGTGAGAACAAAGGACTGCACCAAATTTCTGCATCTGGGTCTGAGCTAGCCTCCCCCACCAATCAATGCCATCACCATCAAAAAGATCCCCACATTGCTTCTACCCCAATGACACATCCCGACTGAAAACCAAAGCAGCCTCGATGCACTCTATGGCATCTAAAATTCTTCCACCAAGTTTTGCATAACAATATAGTGGTATTAATACAAAGCCTAACCTTACTAGCTTCAACCAGCCTGAGTTTCAGAAATTATTAAACATTATAAAATGTGCTAAGTTCTCTTAAAGGTACAGCAAACCAATGCTAAAAAGGTTAATTTGTCTTTTGATATAGATTTTTAAAAAAATGCTTCCAAGTGGCAGATATGGGCCACAAGTCTAAACACAGATATCTACCCCAAATGAGTATTTTCTGAACTAACATGAGAATTTAAACTAAACTGTTCACATCCAGTATTTTATATGAAAAAGTTCATATCTGTAAAGGGGAAGAACAGTTGCTTGAAATACCAGAGCTCTGAAAGAGCCTACTAGCTTTCAAAGGTAAAAGTCAACCACCAAAGGAAGGCCAGAAAGAGCAAGTGGGCTTTAATCCTGAGACAAAAAACAAAAGCAAGTGAGAAAGAGCTGCAAATCAGAGTCAATAATAATTGCAGCTTTGTTGCAAATCAGAGTCAATAATAATTGCTATTTTACCCAATTTTTCATTCATAGGCCTTTAAAAAAAGTTGTAAAACAAAGGGATGATGGGAGGTGAAACCTGTGGCACTAAAAAGTGAAGTAACTTGCCCAAGGTTACACAACAGGACAGTGGCAGAACCAGGGGTCACACCTAGCTGCAACTCTATCCACAGGACTAGAAGTCCCCTTAATGGGACAGGAAAAAAAAAAGGAAAAAACAGAGTCTAGTCCAACTGCTTTATAGCAAACCATACTTGGCCTAGTATATTATCTGACCTTTGTTAGTTTAGTAGGCTACTAATACTGAGTCAGCTGATGAGGCTTAATTTAACATTTAGTGAAACTATCTTTTCACGTATTTAGTCTGAATGGAAATAGGATGCTAATTTTTTCAAGTAGCAATTTAAGACTCCACCACCTTCCCATCATCATCATTCTTCCCCTATAATCTAAATGAAAGGGGACTTTTTTTGTTGTTTCATCTTTCCCTTCATCAAACCACCTCCCCCAGATGTTCATTCATTTCACAAAATTGCAATTACTAAATGTATTTCCTCCCAGGGAAGCACTGGATCAACTACAGCCTGTGCGTCTCCACAGGCAAGATCAATGCCAACCCTTGGCCGGCTGGCAGCAGTGTATGCATACCAAAACCAGAGCCCTCTTTGAAACAGTGTTAGTTTTAGGACACTTGAAGCTTCCATTGGCCCATGATCAACAACACAGTCTACTGCATCAGGCACAACAGGGGACAGCCCTCCCCCTCCCCAACTGTCTCAGTTTAAGACTGCATATTTATATCAACATTTTATTTTCACCTATATCAGTTGCAGGACCAACTGAATGTCCACTTCCAATTATAAAAAGCACTGAGCACCTATTTTTTCCACCCCCGGAGCGGTTTCTGCAATTCTGGAGCAGAGTCTAGCAAACAAACCTTTTACTCCCTCATTTAAATCTCTCATGTTGTACACCTTGATTACATTCCCCCCTCCCCAGCTAAAAAGCCAAAATTATTCTGTTCATAAGAACATATGCATCCCCCATTTCCTTCCTCCTGCACTTAATAGTCTGCACTGCATTTCTCCAGTTCCTTAGCAACCACACATCCCGTATAGATTGCACAAACCAGCTAGCCATTTAATCACTTTTACGTCAAAATCCAGAATCAGCAGCAGAGTTCCTTGTTCTTTCAGTCTGATGTGCCAGGCAAGGGGTCCATTTTATGACTAGACTATCCAAAGGTCAGTTACCAAATTTGGTCAGCAGTGGTGCCATCGTTGCCGTCATCATTCTTGTCAGTGTCAAAAGCAACAACTGTCACCTTACTATTATCAGGGAGGAAAGGCCACTGGAATATTCCCCATGCAAATTCTATTTACAGTTTGCACTGCATCCAAAAATGTCTTCCAATGCCTGTTCGCTCAGCGTGATAACAGTTAACTCAAAAAGAAAAAGAATGACCCGGTAAACTCTTACTTAATCAAGGTTAAGCTTGAGAAGCAAAAAGAAAGAAAAAAGAGGTTGGGCAATCCCTCGTGAAATGGATATAAACGTCAGGTCAGATACCAGCGACCTTTTTCACGGGTCTGTGCGTCTCAGCTTAGTTAGTATTCAGTCCTGTTCGTTCCCAAAACACAGCCGGGAGAATTTGTTTCAGAACACGGCAAAGTAAAACGAACGCCGAAGCAGACATGCAAGACTCAGCACGCCGTTTGCTATTCTGCATCTTACACTAGCTCTTCTTTACACAGCCTAATAACTCCGGGAGCAATCTGTACACGAGCAGAAGCGCAACGCTGCTTAACGTAGCCTGAGAAAAAAGATAAATAAATACAAAAATGGAAACCCTTCATACTTACGAAGGATATACAAGCTGCCAACAACAAAATCCTAACTAGCAAGTCTTCAAACTGTTCGATCACAAGCTCGAGTAACGTTTTCCCTTGAAAGAAAGAGAGAAAACAGACGTGATGTCATTTCGGACACACACGCAACGCGGCAGTGGCAGCGCGCACGAGAGGGGGGCAAATCGTGGCTTACCTTCCTCGGCAGGCAGTTCTGCAGGCGGCGGAGATTTTTCCCGGGGAACATGTCGAAGAGAAATGCTGTTAGTGACAGATCGCGGAACAACGCCCTGCCCCGGGCGGGTATGAACGGGAGGAGGCGGGGGGGGGGGGATGAGGGGGGACTCCTATATTTCCAACCGATTCAGCCAAGTCATCGGGGCAACTCCTGGCCGCCGGTTCGAGGGATGTGGACAAATCGCTGGCACGAAATGGAGCCCCGCGGGGGTGGCGGGGTCGCGCGAGGGGGGTGGGGGAGACGCGCCCCCTCCCTTCCCCCTTCCCTGCCGCCGGCTCCGGCCGAGCCCCACGGTTCGGGGGGGAAGGCGGGGGCCGGGAGGCAGCAAGGCCCCGGGCCGGGGCTGCCCACGAGGCGGGGCCGCGTCAGCCATCTTCCCCGCGCGGCCCGCGGCACCTACCGTTGGAGCCCCACTTCTCCTTCAGCTTCTTGACCTGCTCCAGGCTGAGGCCGGTGCTCTCGTTGACACAGAAGTAAACCAGCACCTCCTCCACCGTCTTCGTGTGCGCGTTCTCCATGGCGCCGCCTCGGCCTCCTCCCGCTCCCGCTCCTCAGCCCCGCGTCCCCCTGCGCCGCGCTGTCACCATAGACCCGCGCGGCCGGGCAGTGCCGGGGCGGGGCGGGCCGAGCCGAGCTGGGCTGTGGGTGCGTGTGCCGGCGCGGTGCGGGGCGAGCGGCCGCGCGGGGCAGGAGCGCTGAGGCTGAGGCGGCGGCGGCGGCAGCGGCGGCTCTAATAGGATTTGTCGGCGGCGGCGCGCGGCGGCCCCTTAGGCGGCCGCGGCATGTGGACGCCGCTCATTGGCCGGCGGCGCCGGGGGGCGGGGCCGGTCGCGCCCGCTTCCGGGGACAGCCGCGCGGGGGGAGGGGGGAAACCGGCGGGGGGAGGGGGGCACGGCATGGCTTTCCCCTGCCCCGCCGTGACCTCCCTGCCCCGCCGTGACCCGGGGACGCCCCTCCTCAGGACACCCTGCGGGGGGGATGCCCCCAGGGAGGTCTGGGGGAGGACGCCCCCTCCTGCGGAGACCCTGAGGGGACTTGGGGGGGGCTGTCCCCGGGGGGGTCTGGGGGAGGACGCCCCTTCCTGACAGGACCCTGAGGGGATTGGGGGGGCTGTCCCCTGGGGGGGTCTGGGGGAGGACGCCCCTTCCTGACAGGACCCTGAGGGGATTGGGGGGGGCTGTCCCCTGGGGGGTCTGGG